>JAODAL010031983.1:0-47656 GCA_025379985.1 Phyllomedusa bahiana | reverse complement strand
ATGGGGTCATTGGGGAATGGTAAGTTAAAGAGCTTGTCTCGCTAGGATATGCCATGAATGTCTGACAGGTGTGGTTTCTACCATTACGACCTGCGCTTATCTCCAGAACAAGCCCCGAAACCTCTTTATTCTTACCAGAAAGGTAACTCAGACTCTCCCATTGAAATCAATGGGTGTTCTGAATACAGCCAAGAGTCCCGATCACCTTTCCGTTGAGAACAGAGAGGTTTCAGGACTCGTTCTGAAGATAGGTAGAACGTACACCCATCAGACATTGATGGCCTTTCTTAACACTAGAAAAAAGGTAGTGTTCAAAGTGCTAACCACTCTCACAGTATATTGGCCAGATTCCATAAAATTGCCATTGCTTGCTCTGGACAGCTCACCAGCAGTGGGATAGCTAAACGCTCTAGGGATCTCTATTGGTTGTACCCATCCTCAATTTGCCTGTGACTAACCCAGTCTTGGAAAGCGAAAAAGATTCCAGCCAAGCCAGCATTGCTCACCTGCAGACAGCTGTTTTGGGTTTTTGCCGCTCATCAGAACAGAGGAGAGATTACTGGCTGGTTGGAAAAACATATGAGCAGAATTTCGGTACAAAAGTATAAAAAAAATTGTGACTAAGGACCTTTCGGTCTGAAACGCGTAAGTGTATATATGTTTACAGGCCTCAGGCAATTTTTTAATATCATTAACTTTAATCATGTGAAATAAAGCAATTATATTTTTATACAATGAGACAACCCCTTTTAGTGTTAGAGATATATGTAAAAGAGAAAAAAAGAGAGAGGGGGCGCACAATAGTGTTATACCATAAAAAGTAGATTGTAATGGTGAAAAAGAATTGGACTCTCACCTTGGAGTGTTGCGCTATTAATGTAGAGGCACAACACTCTTATGCACTTACAGGGCTATTTATATTCCGTAGCCCTTAGTACGGCAGCCGCTGGTCACTGAAGCTCCGCTCCGTTGTCCGGTGGGAGATAGACGCCAATGTAGGAAAAGAAAAAATGGACCCGGCGCATGTGCAAAAGTAAAAAAGCCAGAGATAAAGGCTTTTAAATAAAATAGCTTTTATTCTTAAAAATGCAGGGGAGTTACCCTTGCAAGATTAAAAACAAGACAGTAGGACTTGACGCGTTTCGTGCGAGCACCCGCGCTTCACAAGAAGTATACCTTTTTTTTTCTTTTCCTATTAGTGTTAGAGATAGCTTTAGGGATAGGGCTAGAGAAAGAGAAAAACTTTGGAACATCACAAATCCAAATTTTTTCACAACTTCAGTCAAACCAGTTTGGCCAAATTCAAGCATCACTATTGAGTAACAGCAAGTAGAGCGCTTGAGAAAATTAAGAAGCTGAGTTGCTTTATACAATGCTTCTGATAGAGTTACATAAAACCCTTTAAAATATTAAATGTTGACCTTAGAGACGCGGAGAAACCACAGATGTTTTATTTATTACTGAACATGTACATTAGAATTTGGGTCAGGTACCACATTTACATATATTAACGCCATTAAATATTCATGAGATTGTATACATATATTCTAATTTTTTTCGTAATGAATGTAATTTAATAGATGATTCACGTCTGCAGCTGACATACAGTAACACCAAAAAGTATTTGCCCCGTTTCAGACGTCTATAATATTTTCAAGCTCCGATAAAATCATAACTACATGCATATACTTGTGCCTGTAAGGAAAGTGTCAGCAATGCAAAATCGTATCACTGTTTAGTGTCACTGGAAACATTGCACTAAAATACTGACTCAATCTATTCCTGAAATGCTATCCAATCAAAAGTATGTGGACCCCATTCCTTATTGTAGAGTTCAGGCATTACAGCTACATGCTTTGCAAACAGGTTCATAAAATCAAGCACAGTTACCACCATAACAGTGCCAACCGTACAGTGCCGAACATAACAGTGCCAACCATGTAATGCCCACTATCAGAGGCGTAACTTCAAGCTCTTGGGCCCTAGTGCAAAAAGTGAAATGGGGCCCCCCAGTTACCATGCACCAGTTACAATACTGTAGAAAAAGGGGGTTTTGGGCCCCCTAAGGTGGGGGCCCCGGGTTTAGCAAACCCCCTTCCCGCTGCACCCCGGGTTGTTTACGCCCCTGCCCACTAAAAACAGTGCAAAATCCTAACAGTGTCACCAAAACCCAGACCCCGGGCCAGGCAGTTGCCCCCCCACAACAGTGCCCCCATAACAGTGCCCATCAGAACATTGCAAGTCTTTCAGGCCCTATAACTGTGAAAAGCCATACAGTGCCCACCTTTGGGCCCCCGTTAAACACGGTTTAATTTTCCCGCGGTTTGGGCGCCTTTCCCTGGGCGCCGGTTTTGCCGTTTGCAGTACGGCGCCAATCCGCCGGGCAGCAATTCCCGGAAACCCCCACTCCCTTCATAGAGAACGGGGAATCCTCCTCCCCCCCGGGCTGGCGAATCCCCCCGCGGGGGGAAAAATTTTACAGGGAATTTTTTTGGGCGGGGGGCGGCCTTTAAAAAATTTGCATTGTTATGGGGCCCGGGGGGGGGGCGCCCCCCCGCCCCCCCGGCCCCCCCCCCCTCCCCCCCCCTTTATTCACGGGGATTTGTGGCCAAAAACCTCAAAAACCCGTGGGGGAAAAACCCTTTTAAAAACCCAGGGCCCCCCCAATGGTTGGGGGTTAACCCATAACAAAAGCCAGTCTTTACAGTGCTCTCCCCAAAAACGGGGTTTCCAAAGGCATACAGTGTCCCCCAAAAGCAGTGCAACCCAATTTAGTCCCAACTTAACACTGCCATTTTACAATGCCCCAGAACAGTGCCATCTTTTAAAAAATCCCGCTTTTTAAAAGGGGGAATATTCCCTGCTAAAGTATGAGGGTAGGGGAAAAAGCTTTTCCCCAATGACTTGGGGTTCAAAAAAAAAGAAGGGCAATGGGGGCCCGGGTATTTTCCCCCCCCGGTCGTATGTTCGGGCCCCCCAAAACCCCTCGTCCGGAGTGGAAAAAAAATCCAGTTCCCAGGTAAAGGGGGGTTCCTAAAAAAGTTTTGGGCCCATAGTTGCCAACTTTTGAAAATGAAAAAGTAGGAAAACCTTTTGTGGGCGGGCGCGCGTTAGCGCCCCCTCGGAAAAAATTTGCAGGGGACGGGGGGCCAAATTCTTCCCGGGTTTTGAAAACCCCCCTTAAAAAAGCCACCACCCACCCCAAAAAATTTTGAAAAAGGGTTTTGGGAAGAAAGCCAGGTAGACCCCTTATAGCCAGGAAAGTAACCCCCCCCCCAACCCCCCCCAAAGCAGGTAGTCCCCCTTACAGGAAAGGTAGATCCCCCCTTGACCCCAAGTGGGATCCCCCCTCTGTGGGCCCGGGTGGGACCCCCCCTTTGTTAGAAAGGTTTAGGTGCCCCCATTTTTTTGCCGGGTAGGCCCCCCCCATTGTTGCCGGGTTTAGTCCCCCCACCATTGTTTTCCCAAAGGTAGTTTGCCCCCCTTTGGCCAGGTAGATTTTCCCCCTCTGTTCCCCAGGTAGCCCCCCCAAAATTGGGGGCCAGGTGTGCCCCCTCTGTTCCCAAAGGTAGTGACCCCCTCTGTTGCTAGGTAGATGCCCCCTCTGTTGCGGTTTAGTGCCCCAGGGGTTTTTGGAACGGGGTAGGCCCCTTGTTGCCAGGTAGAGGTCCCCTTGTTGCTAGGTAGTTGACCCCTTTTTTCCCAGGTAGTGCCCCCATTGTTGCCGGGCCAGACCCCCCCCATATAGAAAAAAAAATTAAAATAAAAATCCACTTACCTCCCCAGGTCCTGCAGAAACGGCCGCTCGGACGATCTCCTCAGCGGGCAGGGGGAAGTGAGAGCGGGCCCCCTTTTTCACTCCCCTGAAACCCGGGCCCGCCCACTTCCCCCCGGGCCCCGCTGACCTGTATGTGCGGCGACTCACCGGCCCCGGATTTTTAAAAGGGGGAGGGGGGAGGAGGGGGGGCGATCCCCCCTGCCTCCCCTGAAAACAGCGGGGACCCCGGGGGGGTTTGAAGGGGGGCGCAGGGGGGCGCTTAACCGCCTTTAGGAGGGGCCCCGGCGGCGCAAGAGTAGCGCCCTAGCTTATCTGTCGCCGGGGGCCATTTAAAGCCCCCACCCCGCCTGCGGGCGGCGGGAGGAATGCCAACCCCCCCCGGGGGGAGGGGGGGGGGGGCCCCCAAATAGGGGACCCCCCCCCAAAAAAACGGGAGAGTTGGCTGTTTTGGGGTTTTTGTCGGGAAACTGAATGCATTTTCACGCCCCCATTTTTTCATTTTTTTTAATAAGAAAAAAAATTTGAAAACCCAATCAAATTTTTCCCTTTGGTTGCACAAATCCTTGCTGTTTGTGTTTTTCCCTCCCAACATAAAATTTAAAAAAAATAATCAAAGTTTTGTGGTTTGAAAACTTTTTAAAATAAAGGAAATGGTTAAAGGGGGGGGTGGGAAAGACTTTCGCTGAAAAAAAAAAAGTTGTCTTAAACTTTCTAAAACCAGACGAAGAAGAAAACAGAAGTTTAACAACGCCAGTCAGAGAAAAATTTCCCCTGCAAAGTAAAACTTTATTCCTTTTTTAAAAGGGAATGTGTCATCAAAAATGATTTTTGTTTAAGTTCGTTTTTATGTTAAAAACTTTTTTTGGGGGGAATTTTTTGGTTGTTTTATTTTTTTTTTTTTTCTTTCCCCTTTCAAATTTTTTTTTTTAATTCTTAAGCCCTGCATTTTCCCCATTTTGGGCCCCCTAGGCCTTTTTTGCACTGTTTTAACGGGAAGTAAAGAGGTTTGCCCGGTTTTGGTCAGAGAGATCTTTAAGCAGCTTCATGCAAAAAGGGGGATTTAAAAGGGGTTTTGGCCCTCATACAATGATTGTTTTAAAGAAAAACCCCTTTTTAAAGGGGCCGGGCCGGGGAAATTTTTAAAACGCCCGGCGCCCCCCCCCAATTGCGGGGGATCGGGGCTTTTTATACACACCCCTGACCCCAAAACCCCCCCCCCTAGGCCCCGGGGCGCGGGCGGAAACCCTCCAAAACCCCGGTGCTTTCCCCCTTTGATTGCGGCGGCGCGTTCCCCGAAAGCGCCTAAAAGAACCCCTTTTTTTTAAAAAAATTATCCCAATTAAATCCCGTTCCCTTGGGCCCCTTTGGGTTCTGTCTTTTTTTTCCCCTTTTCACGTTTTTTTCCCTTTTTCCCCCTTTTTATCCTTTTTTAAAATTTTTTTTTTTTTTATTAAATTTTTAAAAATTTTAAAAATTTTTTCCCTTTTTTCATGGGGAAGGGAAAAAAAAAAAAAGTTAAAAAAAAAAACATAAAAAAAATTTTAAAAAAAAAATTTTTTAAAAAAAAAGAATAATAAAAATAAAAAAAAATATAATAAAAAAATAAATTTTGGGTAAATTTTCACGGAAAAAAAAAATTTCCATATTTTTTATCCACACGACCGTAAAAACCCGTAGAATTAATTAAAAAGTTTTTACGTGTGAAAAGTGAAAAGGTGTAAAAAAAAAATAATTTTTAAAAAAAAAAAGACAAAAAATAAAAATACTGCAATTATTTATAAGTGAAATTAAAATATTCCCCCCTTTAAAAATTTCAACTTGTTTTCGAATAAAAAAAGGGGGGGGGCCCCATAAAAACTGCGTCATGGAAAAAAATAAAAAAGGTTTCAACTGTTGAAACGCAAGGAGGCAAAAACTAAAAAAAAATTTTTTTGGGATTAACTACTTTTCAAGGCGTTGGGTTTAAGGGGGTTTTAAAAAAACTTGCCCAAAAAAAAGTTTTCCCCTTTTCAAAATTTTGTCCATTAAACAGTGTCCTACCCATTGTTTTGTATCCCTCTTGTATGGGGTGAATCAGCTCCCTTAAAGGGCGCTATAGCTACAGGGAAACCCTTTTTAGGGTCTCCTGATAGGCTTTTCCCCCCGTGGTCACTATAGCCCAAAAAAACCCGTTCGATTCTCCTGATAGGCCGGTTTAGCAAAGGTTGCTTTGGCTACAGACCTGTTCGTCCTTTTCGATAGGGTGCGAGGGACTGGGGGTTTCTTTTTGGCTACAGACCTTTCGATCTCTCCTGATAGGCCCGACCTTTTTTAAACCGCCTTTTTTTTGATATAGGGTTTTTAAGAAAAATTTCTTCTACTGCAGCCTTTGTGGAAACCCGTTAAAAACGCCCAACGAATTCGGAAACAAGAAAACAGGGCTGAGGTAAGATGAAAACAAGTTAAAGAGACAAAACCCCTTTTAAGGGGCTGACTCAGTCCCCCTTTAATTTTATAGGAGATTTTTTTGGCAATGCTCTGTGGGGCCTTTTGGGAAAAAGTCACTGTGAGGAGGGGAAAGGGTGAACTTTTGCATCTCCTCTTGTTTAATGGGGGATCCTGTGTTAATTATTTAATTTGGGGTTTTCCTTTTGTTTGGGGCCCTCTTTTGCTGATAATTGGGTAGACAACTGAGAATCTTTCTGTACAAAAACCCCGGAAAGGTTTAGACGAGTTAGGCCCAGTGGGGCCAAAAATGAAAAAAGGGGGACTTAAAGGGAAATTTTTTAAAAAAAATTGAAAGTGATATGAAAAAAAAAAAATAAAATATAAAACCCAAAAAAATTTTAAAAATGTGTTTTTAAAATAAAAAAGTGAGTTAATAAATCATTTTTGATTACACTTTTCCCCTTTTAAATTTATTGGGTTGCCATTAAAGAACCCAAAGGTCACTTGGGGAGCAGCAAAAAAGTGGGTGGGTCCCAAATTTATGAAAAACCTTTGCCGGAGGGGGATTTTTAAAAACATTAAAAGACCCCCAATTTTTTTCTTTTCTCTTTCTGCAGATTTTATGGTGGAAACAGGGTTTGGGGATTTGTCATATTTGGGGGGTTTTTTGAGAGGGCGGGAAAAAAAAGGGGGTGGCCCCGAAAGCAGGAGCCCCTCGTAAAACCCCTGAGCAAAAGGGGGGTTAAATTGAAAACCCTTTGTTTTGATACATTATAATATAATATGTGTTCAGGTGTCGTCCTGACGCTCACCTTGTGTTTGACAAGATGATAGTAGCATTGGGGGAAAAAATGTTTGGGGGCGCTGATGTCAGCATGTAAACCGCACTGAGGGGGGTTTGTTTTTAAATCCCCCAGCTCGGTGACAAGATTTCAGGAATTGATACGATTTTCCTACAAAACCCATAGAAGACACCAAACCTTCCCCACACTACTGCACCCGCCTGCGGAGAGGGATCTCATGGCTCTGTCACTCCGGGACCACTAGTTAGTTTTGAGCGGGCTGTCAAACCGGGGGAAAGGGAAAAAATGGGAAACCGACGGGGGGGAGATAGAGATCTAATGCCTGAAGCTGACAGGAGCAGCGATCCCCGCAGGGGAAGAAAAACCACAAGGTGGAAACCCCCTCATGTCACCCCGCCCCCTGTGTTCCCTACAAGTTTTGTCCGCCACATTGGGAAGAGATGGGAAATGAATGAACTGTGTATCATATGAAAGACACTATCACTCAAATATGTCCCATAAATCTCATAGTCATCTATCTGTAAGGAGCAGATCTATGGTGGGATGGTAATAAGTGGCCCCCTTTTGGTTTGGTTTTGGGGGGGATTTGTTTGTGCGGGGCCGGTGCCCGAAGAACCACAAAAGACAGCAGTTGGGGGGGCTCTCAAAAAACTAAGTTAGGGCATCTCGTTCCCGTTTCCCCATACACAACCCGGAATTTTACAGTCTCTTATCAATGTTTACCTCCACAAATATTGGTGATTGTTCCCGTCCAAAAAGTTAAAAACCCCTTTTTGGGCCCCCCGGGGCCTGGCAAATGGTATTTTAGGACTTCTAGCCCTTATTCCCTTCCCGATCTTTTCCCCCTTTTCTGTCTTCTTTTCTCTTCCGCTATTCTCTTCTATCTGTTCTCTATTTTCTTTCCGGTTACTCTCTCTGGTTGTGTGAGCACTTCCTTACAGGCAGAGGCGTAACTTGAAGCTCCGGGGCCCCTAGTATAAAAAGTGAAATGGGCCCCCCAGAAACATGTGCCTTTCAAGGGTGGTATCTCCTTATGTACCCCGGACGGCTTTTGGGCCCCCTCAGCGCTACCTCCTTGCAATCCCCCTCTTTTTAACTACGCCCCTGCTTACAGGCTCGCTTTTACTGCCCTCTGCCTGCTTCTGCTCCACCGCCGGCTGATGGTCAGATGACTCCTCCCTTTTTTCTGCAACACTCCAAGTTTAACAGTTTACAGCAACAGGAACTATAGGATGACATGAATGAATGGGGTTGTGCCATTTTTTTGTGTGCTTTGAGCCAAACTGTAGTAGCCCTGTTCTATAGATGTATGAACCATTGTACGCCAAAACTTAGAGCATTCTGTGCCAGACACAACACTTTTGAATGTGGCAAGGATGCGGGGACGTGTCACGCCAGAGTCATACAATGCGGCACAAAATGCTCTGAAGTTTGGCAGGAAACATTCCTACAAATCCACACCAGTTTCAGGGTGGCTGAGACTACTTTCGGCGTAGAACCGGACACATGTATAAAGTGCTGTGAGACACTTTATGCAGACTGACGGATCATACATTATTAAAAACAGAGCTAGAACCGGACGAGTTGCCGCCAGGTTTATGTATGTTGACCTTTGTCTACCTAAGATGGCTGCAATATATGATTGCAGCCCCTCCCTCACCTACCTGATGTCCTGCTATGTTCCTGATTGCCTGCAACCTACAAGTGGTAGTGGTACTTAATGCACCAGGACACCAATAAAAGAAAATAGTCATCATTAGCAGCAGACAGTATACATACACATAGCAACATATAATAAACTCTATCTATCTATCTATCTATCTATCTATCTATCTATCTATCTATCTATCTATCTATCTATCTCATATATATCTATCTGTTTATCTCTCATATCTATCTATGTATCTATCTATTTCTTTATCTATCTATTGTTTATCTATCTATCTATCTATCTTCAAATCTATCTATTTCTTTATCTATCTTCAAATTATCTATTTCTTTATCTATCTATCTATTTATATCTATCTATCTATTATCTATCTAATCGTATCTATCTATTTTTTTATCTACTATTCTTTATCTTTCTATCTATCTATCTATCTATCTTTATCTATCTATCTTTCTTATCTATCTACTATCTATTATCAATTATCTATCTATTTCTTTATCTATCTATTTTTTTATCTATTTCTTTATCTATCTATTTCTTTTCTATCTATTTTATATCTACTCTATCATTCTATCTCATATCTATCTATCTATCTATCTATCTATCCCCATCTATATATCTATTTTCTTTATCTATCTATCTATCTATCTTCTATTTTATTATCTATTCATATCTATCTATTACATCTATCTATTTTCTTTATCTATCTATCTATCTATTATTATTTTATCTATCTTTATCTTTTATTTCTTTTATCTACCCCTTATTTCATATCTATCTAATTATTTCTTTATCTTATCTATTCCTATCTTCTATCTATAAATATCTATCTTTTCTATATCTACTTATATCTATTATCTATCTATCTATTTCTTTATCTATCTACTATTTATCTATCTATCTATCTATCTATCTAAATAACTACTATCTATTTCAAATATCATCTATCTATCTATTTTTTCTTTTATCTATCTCCTATCTATCTATTTTTTAATCTATCTCTATTATCTATCTTCTATCTATCTATCTATCTCATATCTATCTATCTATCTATCTATCTATCTATCTATCTATCTATCCCATATCTATCAATCTCATGTCTGTCTGTCTAACTCTTTCAAACCTGTAGAGAGAAGCCCAGTGTCCCAGAGGCCAGATCACCTCTTTATATAAGTGCAGAGGGGGTCGTTGTGGGAGCCCTTCAGTGGCGCCCTGGTTTGTGGCACGCCGTCATACAGGACATCAGGGAACAGGCGTCAATGATTTCATTAATTATAGAAGAAGCCAAATGAAGCCTCCACTGATCTACATATGTAAAGTAGTAGTATTAGTTATACATCACAAACTAGGCCATTTCTATTTCTCCAAAAATGCTGAATTTATAGATTTAGAAATAAGCTGGAAAAGTACAAATTAAATCAAATAATGTCCTATTAGAGTCTACAGATGACGTGAGGGGGAGCCCAACCCTTAGGATACCTCACTATTAGCCATTAACACCTACAATATCAGTCTGACATTAATAATGCTATCACTTAGTTTCCATCTAATTTTGCCATTCCTCTGTTACTTCTACTGATAATATATGAAAAAAAAGTCAACTAGGTGTAAGCTTTCCTCTTAGTATAGAGAAAACGATGGTCACCGTATAATAGGGGGGTTTGAGAAAAAAGGGTGCAAGTGAGAAAGGCAAGTGCCGGACTATAATGTAAAATATCAACTCACTGCACACCAAGGTATCGATATTTTGAATTTCAGTAGTGTTTATTTACATGAGGCGTGAAAACGCACTAATAATACATCATGTATTGGTAACCATAAAATTCTCAACAAGTGCTTTAAATAGTTTGTTGTTTGTGAATACAAGTAAAGATGCCAATAATGTCGACGTTTCGGCGAGCGCCTTTATCAAGTGACATCTAGATTAGGAGTAGGGTAGATACATAGTAAATGCTAATGAAAGCAAGTAGAGGCATGTAGAAAGCACAATGGTGTCCAATATAGGGGAAATAGGATATATCCCAATGAATAGGGTAATTGTTGGTCCGGGCTGGAGTCAGGAGCATTGGACAGGACGTCCGTGTGAAGCAGAGGTACAATGTCACCCATCTTACCTAGACGCAGCTTAGTCTATCCAGCATTCAAAAAAACTGGGTGAAGCCGGGTAACCATCAGAAGTGGACCCTCCAGTGTGATGGTCTACTTCTTGTCCAGCTGCGGGCTGGCATTTTTAGGATTGAAAGGGGCCGATAGCCATGGACCTTCCCATTCTGATAGTATCAGACTGCTGCTATTGGTTTTACCTTGACTGTTTATGAAAAATATTATGAAAATAAATAACCAATAAATAAGCAATATGGGGTTTCCCTCATTTTAAATAGCCAGCCAGATACTGGGGTAATAGAGAGAGAGGGGTAGTGTCAGCCTTAGCATGACAAAAACCACCGCTGACTGACACCAAGGCCGAGCAATAGTAATGGGGTTAATATCAGCCGTGGTGTTAAAAAAAAAAAACCCAATAATGCGCAAACAAATAATAAACGATGTGTGTCATTAAAAAGGAATAAACTTAAAGTAAGACCGCAACATTTTATATACCGTAATATTGGAATGCTAATGCTTCCAAGCTCAGTGATATCTATGACATGAAGAATGTAAAGAATAAAAGGACACTTTGCTTATATTGAAAGCCGATGGTGTTATAATTTTCTGGAAATTTTATCTTTTTTTTAGGAAGACACAGGGGTTTATTATAGGTGTGCAGAGGGTGATTTAGGGAGATAAGGACCTCTGAATACCACTATTTCACTGTGACACTTGAGTAAAGGTGTAATGCTATGATAAAAAAAAAAAAAAAAACACTGCCTGCTGAAACCACACATCCATTGCTAACACTAGAATAAAATAGTAAAAAAAAACACAATGACACTACACAAAAACATTTTATTTAAATAAACACTCCCCGACACCAATCGTTGTTGACCATTTTATTACGGAAATGGATCCGCGGGTTGATGTAGCCCCTGTGACCCGAGAGTGAAAAAAGGGAAACCTGTTTAAAGACAAAAACTACAAAAAAAACTTGACTGTGCTAGATTCCATCCTTTGCACCTCTTAGAGATCATGCTATGATCATGAGGCTGATCTTCTGGAGTTGCTTGGAACAGAGCTGAACTCCATAATATGATTCTGGGGGATACAGATCATAACTGCGGCACAATTTCCAGGGGAATGATCCGCTGCCCCACTTAAGGAGTTTTTAAAAGGGGTGTCTGTATTTCCCCTTCCCCCCCACTTCCCCACCATTGTATTATGCGTCTCAGTGTCAACATAAAATATAACCCCCACTTATCACTTCATAACCCCCCCTTTCCTAACTTTTTTTACCCCACGGAGTTTGTACAAAGGGGGCACAAGTAGGGAAGTGCTAGAAAAGTTGGAATTCTAAAGTGTTTGTGTAGTAAATTATGCAGGGACAAGTTATGGCCAGGAGAAGTCATCATGGCGGTCTGGACGGGAGGCAGAAGAAAAAGGAAAGAGAAAAACTCTGGTCACAAAAGATGTTAACTGTGAGTCTCTGAATGTAACTGCATTATAATCACTTATATGTGTGTAAAGCCTGTGTACACTGGTATCTACCACTATATGGAGGTAATATACAGTCTGCAGAGCCTGTGTACACTGGTACATACCACTATATGGTCAGTGTATGGAGGTAATAAAACAGTCTGCAGAGGCATGTGTACACTGGTGACTACCACTATATGGTAACTGTATGGAGGTAATATACAGTCTGCAGAGCCTGTGTACAACTGTTGTCTACCACTGTATGGTCACTCTATAGTGGTAATATACAGTCTGCAGAGCCTGTATACACTGGTATCTTCCCCTATATGGTCAATGTATGTAGGTAATATACAGTCTGTAGAGCCTATGTACACTGGTATTTACCACTATATGATCACTTTATGGTGGTAATATACAGTCTGCAGAGCCTGTGTAAAACTGGTATATACCCCTATTATGGTCATTGTAAAGGAGGTAAAAATAACAGTCTGCAAAAGCCTGTGTATAACTGTTGTCTACACCACTATATGGTCATTGTATGGAGGTAATATACAGTCTGCAGAGCCTGTTTACACTGCTATCTACCACTATGTGGTCATTGTATGGTGGTAATATACAGTCTTCAGAGACTGTGTACACTGGTGTCTACCACTATATGGTCACTGTATAGAGGTAATATACAGTCTGCAGAGCCTGTGTTACACTGTGTCTACCACTATATGGTCACGTATGGAGGTAATATACAGTCTGTAGAGTCTGTGTACAACTGGTGTCTACCACTATATGGTCACTGTATCGGGGTAATATACAGTCTGCAGAGCCTGTGAACACTGGAATCTACAACTATATGGTCACTGATGGAGGTAACATACAGTCTGCAGAGCCTGTGTACACTGGTACCTTCCACTATATAGTTACTCTATGGTGGAAATATACAGTCTGCAGAGCCTGTGTACACTGGTAGCTACCACTATATGGTGACTATATGGAGGTAATATACAGTCTGCAGAGTCTGTGTACACTGGTTTCTACCACTATATGGTCAGTGTATGGTAGTAATATACAGTCTGCAGAGCCTGTGTACACTGGTGTCTACCACTATATGGTCACTGTTTGGTGATAATATTGATAATAGTTTAATGGTTGAGGTTTAGGAACAGTTTAGTGGCATCTCCCAGCTCTCATGGATGCTGAATAAGCTATCCGACGTCCAGGAAAGCTGAGTGACACCTTAATTAGCTTTCTTCCAGAGCCGTTACACAGTTTGGTGTGTTAGGATGTGGCCTTTTGTGAAGGGAGTTTGAGGTTTGTTATACAGAGGGTGTTATTTATGCAAATTCTGCTAACCCTTCCTCCCTCCAATCTCGCCATCACCCCGCGACGAAATTGGGGGTTGCCAGTCAGTTACCATGGCAGCTGGAAGCTCCATAATGTTTCCGTTACTTCCTGCCCCAGACAGTAATACAACCGCCATCTTGGTACATCTTTCTGCATTATTTATATAATGCAGAAGGGTTTACAAGCGATCGATCCTCCAAGTGGTCAAGTACCTTTGGGGGACTAAATCTATGAGTCAAAAAAAAAAAAAATTAAAGTTTAAAAAGTAATACAAAATATTAAAAATTAAAATAATAATAATCTTTATTTATATAACGCCAACATATTCTGCAGCACTTTACAATTTGGAGGATGTAGTTACAGACAGAAGATATACTTTTCAAAAAAAAAAAGCTACTTAAAAATCAGTACAAGGGTGGGGCCCTGCTCAAAATTTACAATCTATAAGGTGTAGGGGGACAAAGGTGAGAAGTGCTTGGTTTACAATGGTCCACCCCTTTACATAAAAGGGGAGGGTTTTTTACCTAAAAATTGGATAAACCTGCCCCCAGACCTACCAAAACGGTAAGTGCCGAAGTGCAGGGAGTGACAGAAATGGTCACAGAGAGGGGGTTAGCAATTGGGGATTGGGGGTACTGCAGAGTGAAAAATTGTATTCTCAGGGAATTTTAAAAATATGAGGGGTTTTGAGTGTGCCTGATCGCCCGCGGAGCATGTTTCCCGGAAAATTTGGGGCAGCAGTGTGAAATCTCGGAATGGGCATGGAGGTTGGATGACTGGGCATGAATCTGATTCAGCACCTGGGAAAGGGGTAGGGGGTTAGGGAAGGGGGGTGGGTGTGGGGGGTGGGGGTGGAGAAAAGGGGAGGGGGGTTTGCAGGTGAGGGAAGGAGGGTGAGACGGAAAGAAGGGGGGGGGAAAAAAGGGGGGGAATTTTTTTTTTTTTTGGGGGTGGGGGGGGAGGGGTAGGGTGGGAACAAGATGAGGGAGGAGATTTTGGGGGGTGCAACCCGTGGGAAAAGCGGGGGGGGGAAGAAAAAATTTTAGTGGGGGTTTGGACTGGGAGGGGGGGGGGTTGGGCGGGGGGGAAGGGGGGGTCCCTTTGGGGGGCCCCGGGGGGGTTAAACGGGGGGAGGGGGTTTGGGGGGGTTTTGGGGTTTTTGGGGGGTGGGTTTTGTTGTTTTTTTTAAAAACAAAAACCCTCAGGGCCCAAAGGGGGGTCAGTAAATAAAGAAAAATGGCCTTGGGGCTTCCGGACGTTAAAAAAAGGTTTTTCGAAGGGAAACCCCGGGAAGTTTCAGAAGGAAAAAGGGAAAAAGGCCCCCGAAGTTTTGGGTTTTTTCCACTGGGAAAGGGGGGTTCGGGTTTTTGGTCCCGAAAACGGGGGGGCGGGTGAATGGGGGGAAAAACAAGTTGGGCATTAACCCCCCATCGGCCGCCCAGGATTTTTTTTGGTGGGACACCGGGGGGAAAAAAACAAGGGGGTTTTTTTTGGGCGGGTTTGGGATAAAAAGGTTAAATTTTTTTTTTTTTTTTGTAAAAGGCTTAGTGGCAGGAAAAATCACGGGTTTTTAAAGGGGTATTTCCAGGAAAAGGTTTTGGTTCCCGTGGATGGACCGGAAACCAAACGCGTGGGTCCCTTTGGGCTTGGGAAAAGGGGGCCAAAAAAAGACCCCGGGCCCCAACAGCAACTCCATTTTTGCCATTTAAAAAAAAAATTACACACATTTGGTATCGCTGCATCCATAAAAGTCCGATCTCTTAAAATATAACCCTATTTACACCGAACACTGAACTCCGTAGAAGAAAAAAAATTCCAAACATCAAAATTGTGGGTTTCTTTCATTTCACGTCCCCAAAAAATTGGAATAAAAAGGGATCAAAAGTCGCATGTATCCGAAAATGGTACCAATATAAACTTCTGTTCAGCCCGAACGAAAATGCTCCCTCACTCCTTTTCATAGATCGAAAAACAAAAAATGTATTAGTTGCAAAAAAATGGAGCTGCAGCGCAAATTTAAAGGGGTTTCCCCTACATTGATTTCATCTCACCTCAGTCCTGTTTCTGGGTTAATTTGTAAATTTAGGGGTCGTGTGGGGTTTCTGGCTTCCAACTAGGCTGCGTAGCAGCCAGGTCTTGTAGCTATAGCAACTAGTGCTGGCAGCCTGTCAGGAGAGAGTGAAACAGGTCTGTAGCTATAGCAACTAGTGCTGGCAGCCTATCATGAGAGATTGAACAGGAGTCTGTACAAGCTATAGCAACTAGTGCTGGCAGCCTATCAGGAGAGATTGAATTGGTCTGTAGCTATAGCAACTAGTGCTGGCAGCCTAGCATGAGAGATTGAACAGGTCTGTACAGGTCTATAGCTATGGCAACCTGAGGAGCAGATGCAGCCCATACAAGAGGGGATATCTAGGAATAGATAGGACACTGCTAATGGACACATATTGCAAAGTGACTTGTTTTTGCAAGATCTTTAACCTAAAAAGCAGCAATCCTTGTAGTGAGACAACCCCTTTAAGAAATAGAGAATGTTTGTATTTTTTAGAAAGTACTAAAACATAACAAAAACCATACATATTTGATATCACCAGAATTGTATCGACCTGCAACATACAGGTAACACATTATTTATACCAAAGAGTGAATGCCATAAAAATAAGACACCCACAAACGTGACAAAAGTACATTTTTTTCACATTTCAACACACAATTTCCTTTTGGTTTCCCAGTATATTCTATGGTACGGTTAATGTCGTCGTTACAAAGTACATCTTGTCCCGCAAAAAAAAGCCCTCGAATGTCTAAATACCGTAGATGGAAAAATAAAACGTTATTTCTTGGAAGGCGGGAAGAAAAAAAAATGAAGAGAAAAAAAAACTATGACCGGCTGTCAGGAAGGGGTAAAGCATGGGCCATGGCCAGGGGCTCCCAGCCTAGAACAATTCTCCGTACTTGTGAGCTTAGGTCTGTTACTGTAGCCAAAGTGTTGTGCTATTGTTATAGAAGGGAGTTTGCTATTCAGTAGAGCTAACATCATGATAATATGCTCTGCCTCCCTATGGGTTTGCATAGGACTGCAGGTCAATTATACAGTGAAATCCCAAAGAGTTCAATTCCACTCTGATAAATATAAATAATGTTCATTGACGTTTCTGAGCTTGAAATTAATTTTGTTGCTTTACTATTTGGCAGCGATTGTTGACTTGATTCCCAGTATTGATTGTGAATTAAATTCCACCTAATTCTTTAAGCAGCACTCCGCTGCCGCAGAGCAAACAGTGCCAGGCTGTGCTATTACATTTCCCTCATTTATCTCTATGGAGTTTTATAGTAAAGGCTCATTAGTATTTAAAGTGCAGTTCCTGGATTTAAGCATCAGTTAGAGTCTGGTCACACGGGGCAGAGCTGCAGCGGATTTTATACTGAAAAAAAAATCGACAGTGTTTTTGCTGTAAATTCACACCCCAAAATTTGGAGAAGACAAAATCTGCGATAGAATCCACAAGAAAAGTTTACCTGGGTACAGAATTAGGGTATGTTCACACGCTGTGTTGGGATACGCTTTTAGATACGTGTTTGGATCCATCTGTCAGACCCCAAACGGACCCAAACACACAGCTAACAAATAGCAGTGTGATTTACTATGAAACACTCATCGGCGTTCACACGAGTGATCTCATTGTGCGTCTCATTGCATCTTTCGGATCTGTTCCAGGAATTGCCATGTCAATTCTTGGTCTGAAAGACGCAGCAGGAGCCCTATAATAAACGATGGGGTACGATCCTGCTGCATCCAAACGCACAGCTGCATGCTGGATACGTGTTGGATCCGCTTAAGATCCGATCAACGCAGCGTTTTGGGATGCGATTTTTGGATCCAACACGGATCCAAAATCGGATCCAAAACTGCCGTGTGAACGGCCCCTTAGGGTGCTTTCACACAGCGCAGTTTTGGTGCAGTCTTAACTGCGCTCCAATTAAACTGCCTTTATTACCAGCAGCTTCTTTCACTTATCTAAACTGTTTGGAAAGTGATGGATCAATTAGTGTGTCTGTAATCCACCAGACTTCACACACAGTCATTGATTACTTACTTGCAGGGCCGTTCCTAGGCTCAATTTCACTCAGGGCGAGGTAAAGAAATTTTGCCCCCCCCCCCATGTAACATAATGTGCCACAATGAAACACAGTGCATCACCATCAACCAAATCTAAAATATACAGAAAGCTTTACCACAATATGCTACATATAAAACTACTAAATAATAGACATACAGTTACCAAATAACACTGCTACACCAACCAGAATCCCAAGACCACTACGACTCCATATCACCAGCACACAGTGACCGAATAATACTACCACACCCATGACCACATATCACCACATAGTGACCTAATTACAGCAAACCCGTGACCACATATCACCAGCACATAGTGATGAATAATACAAACTGACCATTAATGATACAAACCATTATACTTCAACCAATATTACCAGCATACAGTGGTAGATTACCAGCTGTACACAGGCTCGCAGACATATAAATGGTTACAGTAAAGTTATATCTAGTGACTCACAGGAGACGTCTCTGAAGAGTTGTTCTCTTTCTCTTCTTCTTCTTCTCCATCTGTCCCAGACGTCATGACGACTACTCCCAACTCTTCACTGTAAAATTTACAAAACAAACATCTTAAGACTCCTCAATTTAACAGCACTTCTCTACCAATTCCTATCTCTATACAAACTCCCCATCTATAGCATCTCATATGGTAGCCATGTAATAGCCCCTGTAGCCATGTAGTAGCCCCCTATAGCCAGGTAGTAGCCCCTATAGCCAGGTAGTAGCCCCCGTAGCCAGTGATACCCCCTGTTGCCAGTTGATGCCCACTGTAGCCAGTTGATGCCCCCTGTTATCAGTACATGCCCCCTGTAACCAGTGATGCCCCCTGTAGCCAGAGATGCCCCCCCTTGTAGCTAGTGTGCCCCCATTGTAGCCAGTAGATGCCCCCCTTGTAGCCAGAGATGCCCCCCTTGTAGCCAGAGATGCCCCCCCTTGTAGCCAGTGTGCCCCTCTTGTAGCTAGTGTGCCCCCATTGTAGCCAGTGATGCCCCTGTAAGTAATTATAAAATAACAAAATAGTACTCACCTGGGTCCGCGCGTCCCGGTCCGGAGCTGCTGAGCGGTGTAAGCGGTGTGACGTCATCACGCTGCTTACGCTGCACGCAGCTCCCAGGGTCTCCTCGGCGGCAGAGCTGCCGTCCGAGGAGATCGAGCATCACAGGGGGCGCGGTGAAAGCCGTGCGCTCCCTGCGACGCTGATACAGGGGAGGAGTCAGGAGGGGAACGATCCGTCCCGCCTCCTCCCTGCAGCTGCTGGCTCTGCGCGACTGTTATAAAACAGTCGTGCAGAGTCAGGGGCACTCCTCCGGGCGGGCAGGGCGGCCGCGGCGCCCCCCCCCTCGGGTGAGCGGAGCCTCGGCGCCCCGGACGACCGCACGCCCTGCCCGCCCCTAGGAACGGCCCTGCTTACTTGAAACACCTTTCTGAACAATTTAGACAACTGAAAGAAGCTTGCTGGTAATAAAGGCAGTTTAATTGGAGCGCAGTTAAAACTGCACCAAAACTGCGCTGTGTGAAAGCACCCTTAGTCTTCTCCCATAAGACTCAACATATCGGAATGCACAGAAGTGTAAATTAGTATATGTCCATAGAGATCCAAGAAAGATATGGGTGGACAGGGTGAAAATACAGGCAAGTCTAAAGTGCATATTGTTAACATAGTAATGCAAAAGTTGCGTTACCAAATACAAAAAGTATGCAGCGTTCCCAAGGACTATAAAGAAGGCACATAGGTAAATACTTAGTAAATCAGTGCAGCCAACAAGCCAAGGGAGACAGAGATTTGCACAAAAAAGGTAACAGTATTTCTTACCAGTAGTTCACCCTATCCAACACCCACCCCAACGTACGTTTTGCGTCAATTGACGCTTCCTCAGGGTAAGAAATACTGTTACCTTTTTTGTGCAAATCTCTGTCTCCCTTGGCTTGTTGGCTGCACTGATTTACTAAGTATTTACCTATGTGCCTTCTTTTATGTCCTGGGAACGCTGCCTTATGTTTGTAATTGGTAATGCAACTTTAGACTTACTATGGTAACAATATGCACATTCTTCTTGCCTGTCCACCCATATCTTTCTTGGATCTCTATGGACATATACTAATTTACACTACTGTCTTTTAATATTTGTAAACAATACAAGTATTTTTTATATCCTATACTCTCAGTCTTGCTTTGGTTCATATGTTCTATTGAGAGGGGGGCATTATGTGGTTGGTTCAGTGTGTTTCTGAACTATCTATACCTCAAAGGTCTGGATTATTTTGGTGTAGATATCCGAATGCACAGTAAAATCCTCGATAAAGCTGCATCAATCTGCGCAGATTTTTGGGTGTTCCACTAGGAATTATCATGCCTGTGCTAATTGGCATCAGCTATTGAGAAATGCAACTTATCTTTATATACTTTATATTGTAAAAATAAGGCTATGTTCACACGGGGTAATTTCGGCGCTCATTTCGCGTCGCATTTGTGCTCTGATACGAAATTACAGTAATCCATAGTTCTCATAGAGAACTCCTCCTCTCCCCGCTCGGACAATACAATCGTACGCCCAGGGAGATAAGTGACATGTCAATTACTTGCGGCGAATTTCGCGCCACGAGTAATGCATGTCAATGGGGTCGGCAGGCTGCAGGCTCCCCCCCCCCCTTGCGCCGCGGGAGTACGCGCGTGTCAGCACGACTCCCGAACACCCGGCGTAATTACGGCCATCCTGTACGCCCTGCAATTACGCCGTGTGAACATAGCCTGGAATTTCTGTGTTTGATCGACATGATACGTTTTACATCTCAAAGTAGGGCTGAATTTGACAGACCTATACATCATTGAATACTAAAACTAAATCTAATATACCCGTAAGGTAACTCTGTATTTGGAGCTAATTTATATTCATTATATCTTATTTATATATAACAGTCTTCTTCAAAGGTTGTAACAATGTTGTAACAGCATACTGATACACATAGGGCGACATGTATGTATTTTGGTGCCCAGGCGCCATTTTTTGGCGCACCTTAGTAGCATAGAATGCGCCTGAATCTATGAACCTGTTCTGCTGCGGGTCATAGATTTAGCGCTTTCGAGCTACAAAGCGACACTTCTGGCTCAGGTAAAACACTTTTAAAGTGCTCTACCTGTATCTGCTGTAATGCGCCTGGATTTGCTGTACTGAAGCTATAAATCTGTAGAATACTATGGTTATGGTGCAACATGCCTCCAGAACGCCCCCCGATCTCAGGCGCATTACAAAGTGCTGTGGGTGCCAGATAATGCGCCTAATTTCGGAGTGCGCCTGTTCATACATCTAGAGAGCAGGCCAGTTTTTGGGCTGAAAGGACGCCAGCCCCGTACATACATGTCGCCCTTAATGACCATTTGCGACGCCGGCAATCCTATCACACAATCGCAGATGCTTCAGTGCTGTCAATCTGAGTGCGCTTGCGCAGACCCTTTGGACATGCGCGGTATGACCATAATATCACGTCTATGTGCACATACGCTATTTCTAGACCGGAGCAACGAGGGAAGTGAGCGGATAAGTGTTGTTTAATGCAGATTATAGGTTACAGGTAAATAGAAAGGATGATTTAAATAAATGCACGGTATACTGATCGCATTCAGTTCAGCAGTATATTAAATGGACGGATAAGCAGGAATGTGGGCTGTCTGTTTACATCGATGAGCCTGACCCATAATTGGACTGGTCTCCAACCAGGAGCATAGCTGTAGGGGGTGCAGCGGTAGCAGTCGCTACTGGGCCCTGCAGCCTCAGTGGCCCAAAAGCCCTCCTAAGATGACACCAGTATTGTAAATGGCGCATGGTAGTTGGGAGGACCCATTTCACTTTTTGCACTAGGGCCCAAGAGCTTCAAGTTACGCCTCTATCTCCAACCCAATATCTTCCATAGGTGTTCATTTCTATCAATCACAACTTTTGGTTTTAGAACACATCTATGATTGGTTCAGAGGCTCAGCACAGTAATTAGGGACCTGCTAAATAGCTGCTGCCCACATAGTACTGCGGTTTTGCCCCATAAACCCATAGGTCGCCACTGCTGTGGTGGAACAGGGGCGGGGGGGGGGGGGCAGTGATTTTCATTTTAATAGTAGGCAGCCTACTATTTGTTATTACAGTGTAGAGGAACTTGGAATAGGGTTTAGGTTTATGTCTAGCTGATAGCAGCCGGCCCACGGCTCTGGCAGAATCTGCTATTTAGATAGAGCACCTTGGATATTTATCCTGATAATTGGCTAAGAATGCTCGGAGGTGAGCTAATGAGAGGAATGGTCGCTGTATAGCCCCTAGTATACTGGCCTAGGCCAAGGCAGATTTAGCTAATTAGGTAGGCGCTTTGTAGACTTATTCGACCCTTCCTCTAACAAATGATTAAAATTCTCCCAATAAGAGCAAACTGCCTAAATAATTAGAAAGACCGGGGCCGAATATGGGGGAGCAGCCTTAATGGGAGGCCCCACATGACCTGGCACGCTGGCTCCAGCGTCAGTGAAGGGGGGTGACGCACGGCGCGTGAGGGGTGGAGTATAAGACCGCCTCCCGCGCCACGCGGGAACAGTCACGCGCCAGGCAGTAATGAAGTCCCACCCTCCCTCCCCTTTGAGTTGTTCGTTGAGGTTTGAGGGTGGTGGTGTGGTCACAATCTGGTTGTTGATTGTTACAGTGGCGTGGGTGGGATGGAGTCCTTGGAGTCAGTGGAAATTAGTGGGGGAGTCAAGTTCTGCTTGGCTCCCAATTTGGATGGACCGGTCTGGCGAAGGTGGGGGCTCCGCAGGGCATGGTCCTTCGGAGCTGGTAAAGAGTGGTTAGCCACCATAGGTGGCTTTTGGTGCCCTTGAAGCCAAGGGAGACGGCTGAGGGTAAGCTACGGAGAAAAGGAGTGACGACTTTTCGCCAGACTTTGGTAGGACTATCGTAGCTCCAAGGACCTCGGCCCCAATTGGTTCTCTTCATGGGATCCGGTTTGTGCCGGAATATTTGGGGTAGTGGTTTTAGGATGGATGGGTATGCGAAGTGATACTCATCTATATATGGTTATTTATGTTAATTATTTGTTTGTTAATAAATGGCTGCTGTGGCCAATTCCTCCAATCCATGTCTCAGTGTCTTTATTGGATAGGGAAGTTGTGGGGTTGGAACTTGGGCCAGAAGGCAGCGGAGGATAGGCGTTGCTCAGGGTCATGAGTTTGATAGTCTCTTAATACTGGTCAATAAAATGTATATTTTAGACAAAGCTCTTAAGTCTGAATAATAGTTAGGAAATATATGGTATTAGTTGCCTTTGGGCAAATAATAAACAGTTTTTGATGGATTGAAAACAAAGGCGCTGTAGATTTTATTCACTGACTCGACCCTGTGTGAACGAACATGTCCCTATATGGTACAACACTGTGAGCGGACCCCTGGTCTGTATTCCTAGATAGTACTCCCAGGAGTTTGGTTGATCGAGGCAGGGACTCCATTAGACTTCAGTACAGATTTCCACACCTGTGGCTACCTGAAGAATGGATAAGATTTACATTATACACCACCCAGACAAATAGTGACTGCGAGAGGCATAATGCAAAATTGCTTGATGGTGAAGAAGAACCAGCCAAGGCATGATCAAGACTCAGTGAAGACTATCTGGGTGCTGAAGATGTTAGAAGCCTCAGGTGCCCTCACTATAATCTGGGCTGAGATTACACCAAGGTTACTCTAACAACTACCAATTGCATTATTTGTTACAAATAAAGATAACAATGTGTTGTCTTTCTATCTTAAAAATATTAGCGCTTAAGTCGGTTTTTAAAAATCTGCAAATAAAATTTTGGTGGCAAGTATAATAAATTATAGAGTTTTAAAATTAAAGTTTAATTTCTGAGATACACTTTATGAAACTAAATAAACAGGTTAATAACTTGATGTATGTGTTACCCAAGAACAGTGTCTAAGGAAATAACGAATCAACTCAGCACAAACTCTACACTAACATAAACACACATACACTCAACTCTCCATAACACACACAAGACATAGACCTACATACACACATACATCACATTTCCACACGACATCCAATACAATATCACACACATACACGCGTGCACACTCTTTTTACACATCTATACACATTACATGACACTCATATACACACATACACACACAAACATAAACAAACATACACTCACATACACACACACACATACACACACACAAACTCACACAAGTGCACACGCACATACACTCACATACACACACATACATATACACACTCACATACATTCACATACACACAAACACACATACAGAGGCAGATACACACATACACATATACTGTATATACAGACATACACACATGCATACAGAAAGTGAGCATCGTACAGCTACATCTAAAAATAAAATAGTAACGCATTTGTATATTATATTTAAAAAGTTCAAATTCAAATGTGCTTTGACTACCATATGTGTTAAAAAATGTTGTCAGTGGAAACATAATTTGCCCAGATGCCAAACATTTCTGACTAAAAGTCTTGCAATCCAAGCTTCATTTAGTGCAGAAAAAACTCCAATGACTTGGATTATTTCATAATATATGTTTTGATATTAATCGCATAACTATTTTTTTTTAGCATTTTACAAAACAAATGTTCAAGTGGACAGTGGCACTTTGCCTAAAATCTTAATCATGCAATGCACCACACGGTATGCATAGGCTCAGCATGTACCTCAGACCACGACTCCAGTGGTTATCTGAATAATCAATTCCTAGTTCAGCCCTGTACTAGTGGTGAATAAATTCAGTAAACTACCGTAATATCTACGTACAATATAACAATTATCATTTCTGTACATTCTGTGTTACGTTGATCCAATACTTGGCCTAATGTACTCTGTAACTGTTGTTTATCCACAGCGTTCAATCATTGGCAAACACATTTGTGCAATTCTTTGAATCTATGGGGACATGGACAACCTTGGTTTGCTATATTTGATCATTCCTTATGTTCACATCAGCACACAAAGATGTCGTAAATCACTCGACCCGGATGCCTAAGACCAAGTAAATGGTGCTGCGCATCACACGGCATAGTAGTGACTAAAATCAATGCCTCCGGATACTGTATGTTGTCGTCTATTATATGATGGTTCGCCCATCCACCGTCATTACATTGGAATGCAAATCTTTTCCTACCCGAAAAACTGGGTGGAAGATAGAGAATGTTCTAAGTTTTTCGTCACGTCAGTGGTGTAAAAAACCATAAAATCAGTTGCACTGTGTGGAACACTGGCTGAATGGGTAGTTTCTATTAAATCGTTGGTTGAAGGGTTGACAGTCTACGGTTTTTCAGACGGTTATTCAAAATTATCGATAAAAAAACCGCTATGAAAATACAGCAAAAACCTATGCGTTGTAGGACCGGACCTATTCCAATTTTAAATCGGCTTTTCTTGGACGTCGGTTTGGGACGATGGTTTTTGGAGTGTTTCTGCTCCCCATAAATTCTCGCATGAAACGCGATTCTTCATGAAGAGGTTTTAGAGGACGTTTGCCCGGCGAATGGTTTTGGATCTAGGTTTTGGAGATAGGTTTTCTCCATACAAATTATTAGCCTGGACAAAATCCTACCTGAAACGCCACGGCCAAAACATGCACTCAAAACACTACTTCAAGAAACTGACGACATGGAACAACTTCTTTTTTCTCAAGCGCTAATAAAGAAGTGTGTAACAATACCATTGTCGTCTGTTGTGAACTACAACGAGGTGTTAATTAGGAATCAATGAACATGAACTGTGGGGGGCATTTTGGAACGCGTTTTAGATTGAGGTTGATTGGATGAGGATAACGCTCCAAAAAACCTCATCTAAAACCTCATTCAATTAAAGCCGTGTGAGCTAAGCCTTGAAGGTCCTATTGGGTGAAGGTTCGTCGGAGGCGCAATTCCTTCAATATCAGTACGACAAAGGTTTTGCAAATGTGAGTTACTTAGATGCTACATAATATGAGATTTTGTTCTGTGCGATATAGACAGTAGAAGTATGATATCAGGCTCTTATCTGGGGGTTCATATATGTAACTTACGCTTTAAAATTGATTACTTGCGATTGCTTCTCTAGTAGAAGTTTCTAAGTCCGTGATGATAAGTATGATTTTGTGGAGTCACTCATGTTTGTTTTTTTTGTTTCGGTAACGCTCCATTCATTTTTATTGTGGTATTTGAAAATACAGATGCTCAGAATCACTATAGAAAATATAAAATATCTGGTTAGCACTCGCAACGTTCTTGAAGAATGATATAAACGATATAGGTGCACATGGTGTGTTCAGCCAAAAGCTATGCTAAAACTATTGTCAACTTAGCAGCCATAATATAGGCAAACTAATAAAAACGGTCAAGAGTGGACATAAGAATCGTGTTTGGGAACAGCGTTTCTGCTCCTATAATCGGTATATTACAGGATAGAAATAATTTGTGTGTTTCTTAGTGTAGTATTTTTGATCAAATGTGTAAATGTCATCTACGGCGGAAAAAGCGGTGACCCCAATTTAGTGAGATACAATACGCTACATGCTACCTCTCGATTGGTGTTTGTTCAGACACTTTTAGGTTAGGAGGTTTCCTTGACGCTCTGACTATAACACAATATAATGATCTGTATTAAAATCAAAGCCTGTGCAATGTGGGTGCGAGTGCAGATTTAATCAAGATGTGGCGAACCTGCCACTTCCCCATATCAAATAGTCAAAAAAATCAAAATTGGTCCCCAAAGGCATCATCATTTTAAAGATTTATACATATAGGTGCTCACTGTTGTGGTAGACATAAAGCTATGCATATCACAATACAATATCAGCTAGTACTTCTATAGGCACTCAAATCGGTCACAAAGAGGCAATAAGCTAGTTTTGGAAACAGCATTTCTGCTGCTATGAAATTATATGAAAAAATTTGAGGGTTTATTAGAGTAATTTTTTCATCAAAACTGTATAACTTGGCATCACTACCGCCGCAGGTGACCCCGAATGCATGTTGGAACTCTACGCTACATGTACCGTCTCTGGTGTCTGTTCAGGAACTCCACATTTCGGGTTAGAGGTCAGCTATAACCTAATCTGATTAAAAAGCCCGTGCAGGTGGAAGGAGTGCATAAACCAAGCTGGGGACTAACCACTTCCCCATACAAATAGTCAAAAAATAAAATATGGTTTGATCAAAAATGTACATTAAGAACCTAAAAAATTTTTCATATTCTTACCTTAATTTTACCTTAATATTACCTTAATTTTTTCATATATCCCATAGTAGCAGAAATTCTGTTCCAAAAAATGCGTATGTTCTCTGACCGTTTTTAGTGTCTATAGAGTGCTGCTGATATTGTGTTTGCATAGCTTTTATCAATGCAGTGAGGGCCATAGCACTTGTCCACACATGTAATGTGAGTTGATTTGCACGACAACATACACAGGCTGTTATTCAATGCAATATGCTTTGAAAGTTGTTGCTTTTTTTATTTTTCTCTCTGCATTATTGGAGGCCGTTTTGCACGAGTCGGAGGTCTGAAGTTGACCCAGGTGGGAGATAATTTTAGTTTAAGGACTCCACCCCAACTGATGATCCTTTGTGTTTGTTAAGCACACGGGGGAGGGCTTGAGCATTTTTTTGGCTCTCGCTCAAAAACATGTGGAACCTTAAGTAATTCTCAATGTTTTTTTCATGTAGTGCTGGATAGATATGCATTCTAAATATTGGCTCCCTGTGGAGATATTCCATGTGTTGATTTTTGCAATGCGCGTTTGCTAAATGACCGACTATATATGGGGTATTGATTAAGTTCTTATTGTTGAAATTTTTTAAAAAGAGATATGATTACCTGTTGTGTAGTTTCTAATGTGAAGAATGGATGTGTCTATCAGAGGCAGCTCTGGTAATCATTCAGAGGCTTGTGACGCAGTATGATTTGGAAGCATATATAATTCATTGCTGTGTGCCGACGGAGGGTCCACATTAATTTATAGAGTGATAAGTGATTTAATTGGGCGCTCCAAAAAACTATTGACTCGCCTAGAAATGAATTGGACGCATACTGTCAAAAACTATTAGGAGGACTGTCAGGTCTTTCCCTGGTTAGCCTAATTTTGTCTCAGATTTGGCTATCGATTTGCAAACCTTAGTTGCAGCACGACTCAAACCTTGATATGACCTGGTATAATTCTTACTATGCATATTAAGATGACAATTCATGGGTCAAGATCTGCTATGGGGGCTAATCTTCATTAAAGGGTTGTCACTGAATAAAAAAATTACATGCCTGCTGGGGTCAGAGCGGGTGGCAAGAAAGAGACAAATCATGATAATTCAATACACATGAGTCCATTCATCCGCGCTGCTAGTGAATCCGGGGATCGGCTCTTCTGCCATAGGTTCTCGTGTCTCGTCAACAGAAGGCAAATCCTTTGTTGAATAGAATCTCAGAAATTGATAGTGACAACAGAATTATTCATGAGTGATAGACATACTAATTGAGCTGACAAATGGCAAAGTACAGTAGGTTAAGTTACTAGTTTTTTTTTGAATGTTTATCCTTGGGCACACCGTTTGGCCCCAATATCGTCAAGGGGGGGATATTTTTTTTGTGAGTCACGGATTGCTTTAATGTAACGTCTGTCAGTTCTTTGAAGGAGTATTGTAACAATATCTATGATTAGATGTTTAGACTAATTTACGTATTGTTATTGTACGGGTAAAGGAATTGCGTCTAATCATTTACCATACTTACTATTGGCTGTCTTTGATTTGCTATACTAGTATTCAGGTGAGTAATATAGATTTTTAATTTCTTAATGATTAGTGTACACGCAAGTTTCTATTAACTGGACACCTCTTCACTCCATCTGTCTGTCTTATTGGGTTTCTCTCCAAGTATGCTGTTACTCTCTTTGACATTGTGAGTCAAACCCTCTGCTGTAGTCCTTATCTACTGCAGTTCAGGAGATTGTTATATCCTAGTTATGGCACAAACTGTGAAACCTCCTTTTAGAGCCCGTTTAGCTCTTTGGTACATATCAGATTATAGATGAGATCATCCTGCAGTCAATGTCTACTGTAACCGAAATAGAGGGATCATAAGGGCAGAGTCGATATATCTAATCGATACATAGGGTCCCACCACTCGCGCTGTACCACGGAAAGTGTGAATCTGAAGTTGCATGTGGCTCTGTGAAACAAAATGATGAGAAAACCCATTTAACCAAATATTGTAACCGGATTGACCATTACCTTTGTGATGAAAGATTTGAAACACTCGGTGGTAAAACATCGCGGTAAATTCACCTCAAAAAGCTTATGAGGACAAAAAGTTCTAGCCTCAACTCTCCATTTTTGGCTGGAAGTTGGACGACCTGTTAATAGGGTATGGTTTGCATCTCCTGACTCCATGTACCTTGAAGATTATATGCAGGGATTGGAGAATGGAATTAAGTATGTTAAAAAGATACTACATCTCCACCATAATGTTTATATTTGTTGTGGAGAGGAGACAAATCCTTTAAATTTCAGGTGCTTAAATTGCTTTTTTTTAGAGATAACCTTCCACCAGAGGTTTCTGGCAATGGATTTCTCTTCCACTCTTTGGAAAAAGCATGCATGCTCAGCTTGACTGGGCACACGTGTATGGGAGGATCAGGAGGAAAGCTGTTGACTGGTAAGTATGCAACTGGTACTTATTGAAGATGTATGGACACCTATAGTGCTGCAGCACCAGGCCAACACTGTCACTCAGTCACCTATCAGATAAAACGATTATTTGAGGGCCTGGCGGTGGGGGGGGAGAACTCAGTACTCCTAATAAAATTCCTTAGTTTCCGCGAATCAGTCAGTTTTCTTTTGGGTTCCTACTTTATTAAAGGGGATGTTCGCTTCTCTGTTCGGTGGTTCGGTCTTGATAGCTGATTTTTCCAGTTCCTAGGTGAAAACATACAGGGGAGTTTTTCCCTCCCAGCTGGGTGTTTCTTAACTGAAGAGGCGATGGCAATCATTCCCCCCATTCTCTGTTTCATGTCGCTCCGATGTCAGTGTGTACCTCCCCTCATCTCGGTACTGTGTCCACATGCCACTCTTGTCTCTCTCTAATGAGTAGCTTTATTTTTGTAAAGAGATGTTTACATACACACAGCCCTGCATTCAGTTTGACAGCCTTCCATGAATCAGAGGCTCTGATCTCTTTATCACTCTCGCCAGCTGGTGGTTTGTTTCAGTTGTATGCCATTTTCTATGAACTCATTCGCCAGAGCAGCCACGATTCTAGTCTCCCCCTTATGTTTTAACATGAAAGCCTTCGCTATTAAGCGAGCACTGGGTCACTCAATTTGCTGTTTCTAATTGTTGAAAGCAGCTGCAGTGTCCCGTGTGCTCTTCTGCTGGTAATGTGTGTTAGTGAAAATTTGTTTAATGTCACGGGACTCCTTATTACTGAGTGAAGAGAATAGGAAGGCAAATTTAGGAAAGTAATCTACAACGGGGTGGGGGAGGTGTGGGACGTCAGTAATGTAAATTAGTAGTTTAGAGCCAGGCAGCCAATGAAATGGGGGTTAGAAGAGGTGGGTGGGGTCTCGACCGTCACTGGTGGAATGTGTTTACACAAAACGAAGAGGTGGCAGGACTATGAAACAAGACAGCAGCTTTGCTATTGAATTTTCAGTTTTGTTATACAAAGTGTATCGCTAGCTTTTCCCGTGTAACTCTACCTTATCTAGAAGACCATAATAATGAATGATACAACCCCTTTTAAAAAATTCCTTGCTAATATATATATAAATTTGATTAATGAAATTTTATACCTACAATTAAATAGCAAAAATTTTGGAATCTCACATAAGAGGCTGGCATTATCGATCTATATTTTAGTTTGGATTGCAACATTACATAAACATATCACAGGTTTGGTTTGCAAAATATAGCTGAATGTCTGCTTACGTCCCATCCCTCACACAATCGGCAAGGGATAATTTTAATGTATTGGCAGATGTTTCTTCAGAGCAAGCAAAGAAAAAAATTCTCAACTTGAGCTGATATCTGTTACTGTTGCGAAGTAGGGCCGTCGTGTCATTTAGAAGTATGCCGGCGTATACTACCACCAATTCCGTCTTTCTAATATATATTTTTAATATTACTCTTTAAACACGGGATCAGAGACTAATTTTTCCCTATCCATATTCCACATCTCTTGTAGGACCTGTTCACATTGTGGTCATAGTTTCCATTGTGACATAAACCATTTTGACAGTGCTGGACAGAGGCGTAACTTAAAACTCTTGGGTCCCAAACTGAATAAGTTAATCGGTTCCCCCAGACATATTATGTGCCTTTTAGAACATGGGGGCTTTCCTATGTGGCAGAGGGCTTTGGGCCCCCTCAGGGGCTGACAGGCAGTAGGACTGGATTACCTCTCATGCACAAAATTGTGCTACCGCCCCTGGTTGCGGAATCAAAGTCCCTCTTGATGGACGATGACACTGGGACTTCCTATGGTAGTCCATTAAAGGGGTTTTGCACAGGTACTGTTGCGTGGGATCCTCCAAATATGGGTATTCAAATCACTTTTCTAAATATATGTCATTAAAAAAAGTGGACAGTTTTCATTAGATTTTTTAGATAAGACCAGAGAGTGACAGGAGCTGAGTACTGGGCGCACTTGCGGGTTGCACTTCTTATCTAACGGCAGGGTACAAATGAATGAGCTTTGATAGGGGCTGGGGAGAAGATTCTTTGTCTTTTGTATAGAGAATCAACTGCTTGCTAATGTAATTATTGTATACGTAAACTTGCAGGTCGTCCCTCGCTCTCTGCTCACCCTCCTTCCCTCTCCCCATTAGTAACGGAATGAAAAGACTAATACATGTGAGCTTAATCTTCTCTCCTGAGCACAGGAAGAGGGAGAGAATAAACAACAACGATACAGCTTAGTGCACAATACTGTTTTCCCTCCCACCCCCTTGTGGATTTGCAAAAAAAGTTAGTCATCAACTACAGAGGGACTGAGTGTCAGGAACCGTGCACATGGAGAGGTTGGTGCGATGACATCACTGAGGAGGTACTTGTTTTTTTAACCCACCTAACGGACCTTTGAACGTATGCATAAGTCTGGGATCTGCATGAACTCTAAAGCGAGTTCGTGCAGTCGGGTGTGGGGTTGTCAAGCTGTTTATTACAGGCTGACTATCCCGCAGCGTCGGCCCGACCCAGGATCGCTCGGAGGTGGGGGTGGGGGGGCAGGCGCGCTTTTTTTTTTTGACAACCCATTAATTATTGGACATCATTGGTCGCAATTAACTAAGAGATCACGCAGGGGAGATCGTACTCATCCATGGTCTCTGTCTGAGACAAGCAAATGCACGAATCGCTCGATCCGTGAAGCTCCTGCTCCTTGGACAGATACATGCTACTGGAGGGCTCCTCAGATTGAATATCTACGGGTTGTTCTGTGACGTCCACAATGCCCAGGCTGTGCCCTGTGGGCAATGCGTCACGGCATCGTGGACTGAAAGTTTGTCATAGGAACCAGTCATTTAGCAACTGCTATGTACTGATTCCTATTGACATGAGAGGATCTATAAGATCTTCTCATTCATAATCCAACGTATTTGGGGAAAAAAGTCAAAAAAAAAAAATTGAAAAAAGTGAAAAAAGTGAAAAGCATGTAAAACACAACACACTAAAAAATAAATAAAATACGTACAACGCCCTTTTCCCTTTACAAAACGCCAATGCCCACCAAAACAAGGATCAAAAATAAATAAAGTACCCATATTTGGTTTATCGCCGCGAGAAGCGTAAACGACTATCTCCTTATAAATCTGTTCATGTTAATTCTACCCGTACCGGTGAATTCGTGTAAAAAAAAAAAACGTAATCAGAATTAACAATTTTTTGATTTCATCCCGCAAGAACCATTAAAATGGAATAAAAATGGATCACCAAAAACCCTATCAAACGCCAACATTGTACCAATTAAAAACGTCAGTTCATTCCGCAATAAAAAAAAGTCCTTAACACTGCTCGTATACGGAAAACATAAGAAAAAGTTATGGCTTCATGGGTAATATTGTTTTGTACTTTTACACACTAAAAACACTTTTTTTTTTTTTTTTAAAGAGCTTCAACATAATACAAAAAACCGATATAAATTGGGTATGGACGTATTCATATCGCATCCACCACAGAGTAAAGCTAACTTATCACGGATACTGCACAGTGAGCGCTGTTAAAAATAAAAAAACACTACTATGATTGCAGTATTTTCTTCACTTTCATTTTCTTTAAAACTGATCAAAAAGTCTTGTCCCCCCAAAATGATACCAATAAAAACGTCAACTCATCCCGCAAAAACAAGACCATTCACAGAAAAATAAAAATGATATGGCTCTCAGACTATGGCAAATGAAAAAATGTGTTTAACTGTTGGAATAATATTGTTTTTATTGTTAAAAGCAGTAAAAGATAAAAAAATATTACAAAGTGGGTTTTGCTGAATCGTATTCGACCTGCTGAGTAAAGCTTGTATGTCATTATCTAAACGCAGAGTGACGCTATAAATATATAAATAAAAAAACACTACCAGGATTGCTCTAGTTTTGTTCAAAATGCCTCAAACAAAAATTAATAAAACAGTGTACAAAATGGTTGTATAGCACCCATTATATGGGTACAATAAAAGCATCAATTCTCCCCGACAAAAAACCAGGCCCTACACTGGCTCTGCTCACAGCAAAATAAAAAATGATGACTGTCAGAATAGGGACAACATAAAACGCACAATTTTTTATAGTCCTATTTCTATTGTGTAAAAGTAATAAAACAGAAAAAACTATATATAAATTCTAAATCTTGTAATTGTACCGGACACCCCCCATAGTAAGTTATCACATCATTTTCAGTGCACGGCGAACGCTGTAAATTGAAGCCCAAAAACAATGGGTGGAACTGCGTCCCACCCACCCCCCACTTTCCATGCACCGATGCTAAAAAAAAGAGTGGAACACCAGTGCACCCAAAATGCACTAATAACACCCTAGATGGGATCTGAGCGGTGTTTGAATCTAAATAGGGGCGGAACTTCTGGATGTCTTCAACGTTCTTTTGGGCTTTGCAAATGAGACGCCTCAAATGGGACCCCACCAAAAATCTGCGTTCCAAAAGCCAAATAGCGCTCCCTGTCCCTTGTACGACCTGCAATGGCGCCACAACATGCAGTTTAAACTACATGTAAGGTATTGCTAACTTGGAAGAATTGCTTAACAAGTTTTTGGGGTTCTTTTTAGCAGGATGCTTGTATAAGTATGAAAATTTTTAAGCTAAAATGCGATTATGGGAAATTAGTTTTTTTTAATTGTCACAGCCGAATGCGAAAAAAATTTTTGTGCTATCACTGTGGGGGTCGAAATACTCACTACACACATGTATATATACATTAAGGGAGTTGGTAGTTTCCTTATATGGGGTCTTTATTGGGGTGCTTTATTAAGTTTTAGTCCTCTAGGGTTGTCCACCAAACCTGAATTGGCGCTAAATAAAAATTGCATTGAAACTGAGACCCCAGAGGGTAAGTAGGTGCATCCTCATATTTGGGGCTTATGTTTGAAGCCAAAATAATGCACTAGGGCCCAAATTTTGGGATTTTTAATAACGGCTAGGACCTGGGGGAAATGTTATTAACATTGCATTTACCTATGTCACATTTATCATAATTTCAGTGAATAATGGATAAATATTGGAAAAAATCTGCAAAAAATAGTGAAATTTTGAAAATTTCACTCCACTTTGCTTTATTTTCTATGATATACTAAAGGGTTAATAAAACTTCCTAAACACTGTTGTAAATACTTTAAGGGGTCTAGTTTCTTAGGAAGGTGTCATTTATGGGGGGTATCTAACATGCAGGGCCCTCCAAAGACCACGTCAGAATTCTGGACTGGTCCTAAAATATGTTATATTGCTAAATTTTTTGATAAATGTGAGAAATTACTACTAAAGTTCTAAGCCCACTTATGTTTTATTTTTATATAAATTTAGGGACAATATAAAAATGATCATCATATACAAAATTTTGGCGCAGACGCTTTTTGCGACACTTTTTTGGAGCATAAATGGGACACATTTATAAAGTGGTGTGAGAAACTTTCATACATACCGACGAATGCTACACTAACCTATTGAGAAATACAACTGTTGGGGTGGCGCCAATTTTCATACATGTCCCCCATGTCCCCCATGTCCCCCCTCCAATTATCAGCAACTTTCCATCAATAAATAGTACAAGCAAAAGTATGAAACTTTGTACTTTATCTTATTTCACAAAAATATTAGACTCCCTTCCTCCCCTCTACCACTCATGCATTGATCACTCACGCTTTATTTAATGGTAAAATCCAAAAAGGAAAAAAGAAGACAGATTCTTTTTTTTAGTTTCATTGAAGGATCAGGTTACAACTGCCCATAGTCATCTGTGGACAGGGGAGGAGGATGAGGAGGGAGCTTCTTAAGAGAGAAGCACAGAAGCTCACAGAGACATTGGTGAAAGCTCAAATAATTGTTAGATCTCATTCTAGTGCTTGATCTACAGCTTAGTCATACCTTCTAAGTGTCCATATTTTGGAAGGAGAGTCCCTATTTTTAACCCTTGTCCCTCTGTCCCTCTTAGCTCTATAATTGTCCCTCTTTTTAATTTTGTAAATAGATCTGCATCAATAAACTATCTTGCTTTAAAACTATCTGATTGCTTCCTCGCTGTATATTACATAACAACTTATTTAATATGTCATCATTGGATAGAATGCAATCCTGAAAATGTGGCCCTTTTTGGCTATCTACAAAGTTGGCATGCACATGGGTGTGGTTAGAGGTGTCTTTGTGTGATTTCATGTGTATGGGCATGGTTAAAGGCGTGTCTTGGTGTGATATCACATGTTTGGGTGTGGTTAGAGGCGTGTCTTGGTGTGATGTCACATGTTTGGGTGTGGTTAGAGGTGTGTCTTAGTGTGATGTCACATGTTTGGGTGTGGTTAGAGGTGTCTTTGTGTGATGACATGTGTATGGGCCACAACCAGCACTTAAGAAAGCGCTTTATAAATCCCTTTATGAGTGAGTGCTATGTACAGAAGTATGCACTAAGCTCCTGAGCTCCCTCTAGAGGCAGTGGCAGGAAGCTTACATTGTATATCTCATGCATATGCAAACTTTAGTGTCATGTGTTCTCCATTTAAATCAATTCCCTTTAAAAAATTAGCATTCCTGAACAGCAGCTCGCAGGAATCTATGGACTGCTCTTCTTATCTGAATCTGTAGAAGATTAATTAAGGATGTTTAGTAAACTTATCATGGTGGGAGTGCATTGCACTGGGGTCCATCTATGCTCCCCTTGAGATGTCAAAGGTTTACCAGGCACTACCTAAAAAGCTGTCAGTTGTATAAAACTTCTAATGCATGCAAATGTATTCAATGTCCATTGTCATCCGAGACATGAATATGTAAATGTGAGGAGAAATATCACTGCTGAATATTTTTAAGATGCTTATTAAATTAATAATACATATCTTTAGTTTAAAGGGGACCCGACCGCAAATTGTATGGAAAATGATTGTGTATTTGGAGCTGGATGTGGGGTCCTGTAGCTGGTGCCTAGGAGTTTGTTACGCTTCTATCCTCCTATCTGTAATCAGAATAAACAAGTCCTAGCAGTTGCCAGACGCGGTGATCAATATCCGGTCACTAGACCTTCACTAGATTTAACTTTGGAGACCACATACAGTGGTTAGAGACTTACTAAGCCAAGATCACGAGAACGAGGTGTGTGAAAAGATGTGCTGGAGCTTAAGAGAGATTGCTTATGTGTTTTACAATGGAAGTCTATGAGGCCTGTGGACCCTTTTAATTACAATGGTTTTATCGGGTTTCCACCATGTTGTCTGTCATTAAGATGGAAAAAATAGCGCAATTTCTGCTGTATTTTTTCGATCATCCCAATTGGAATGAACAGAACCTCTGAAAGATATGTGAACCAAGCCTAAGACAAAACTGGGCTCTAACATACTGGAAAAAACACAGAGAAAAATGGGACATTATTTACTCAAAAATACTACATAGGCCATACTTGCAGCTCAATGGCTGGACTAGACTGAACACAGTAGCAGGCAACACTGGCCCCTATGCTACTTGGGAAAGATAAACAGGTGCAGCTAATTGCTGAGCAGTAGCTCACACATCCCACTACTAGGGGGAACAATTAGATGATAAAAAACTGCACATTAACTTGATACCTATTCACACCCACCAGCATGCAGAAAAGCCACAGAATAATACATGGCTTTTCTGCATGCTGGTGTGAATAGGTCACAGTTGCCAACTTTTGAAATTGAAAAAGCAGCAGATTCTTGCGCGCCACGGCAAAAATTTGCATGGCCACGCCCATATTGTCGGTGTGCCGTGCCCCTTCAAAAAGCCACACCCACTCCACCTAACTGCATAACGGCTTTGGAAGAAAGCCAGGTAGATGCCCTTATAGCCAGGTAGTAGCCCCCCATAACCAGGTAGTGCCCCTTACAGGCAGGTAGATGCCCCCTTGTAGCCAAGTAGATGTCCCCTTGTAGTCAGGTAGATGCCCCCTTGTAGCCAGGTAGATGCCCAATCTGTAGCCAGGTAGAGCCCCCTCTGTAGCCAGGTAGAGCCAAATTTGTAGCCAGGTAGAGCCAAATTTGTAGCCAGGTAGATGACTCCCTTTGTTAGCCAGGTAGATGCACCCTTTGTTAGCCAGGTAGATGCCCCCATTGTTGCCAGGTAGACACCGCTTTTTGTTAGCCAGGTAGATGCCCCCATTGTTAGCCAGGTAGTGCCCCCATTGTTAGCCAGGTAGTGCCCCCTTTAGTAGCCAGGTTGTGCCCCCATTATTAGCCAGGTAGTGCCCCCCATTGTAGCCAGGTAGTGCCCCCCCATTGTAGCCAGGTAGTGCCCCCATTGTTTGCCAGGTAGTGCCCCCATTGTAGCCAGGTAGTGCCCCCTCTGTTGCCAGGTAGTGCCCCCCAATTGTAGCCAGGTAGTGCCCCCTCTGTAGCCAGGTAGTGCCCCCTCTGTTGCCAGGTAGACCCCCCCCCCCCCCAATGTAGCCGGGTAGAGCCCCCCTATAACTAATAAAAATAAAATAATAAAAGCCACTTACCTCACCAGGCTCCTGCAGCTCCGGACATCTCCCGGCCGACTGAGTAGTCTCAGCGTCGCAGGGGAGTGAGTGCAGCCGCGCGTCACTCCCCCTGCGACACTGACCTGTATGCACCGGCGCCGTACATACAGGGGGAGAAGAGAGGAGGGGAACGATCCCTCCTGCCTTCTCCCTGTACTGCTGACTGACTGTGCGGCTGCGGCCGCACAAGTCAGTGAAACTCGCCGGGTGGGTGAGCGGCCCGTCGGCGCCAGAGTAGTGCACCAGCGCTACTCTTGCGCCGCGGTCCCCCCGCTGCCTGCTGGCGGCGGGAGGAATGCCAACTCTGCCGGGAGGGCGGGGGGGGGGGGACGACCCCCATTAGCGGGACCCCCCCGCCCAAAGCGGGAGAGTTGGCATGTATGGAATAGGTATCAAGTTAATTTGCAGTCTTTATCATCTAATTGTTCCCCTAGTGGTGGTGGTGTGGTGGTGGTGGTGGTGGTGGGGGGGGGGGGGGTTGAGCTACAGCTCAGCAATTAGCTGCACCTGTTTATCTTTCCCAAGTAGCATAGGGGCCAGTGTTGCCTGCTACTGTGTTCAGTCTAGTCCAGCCATTGAGCTGTAACTCTAACAAACAGGAAACAGATAATGAACCAAAACAGGACTGAATGCAACAAGCTCACAAGACACCATCTCTCAGCTACTAGTATAAACAACGAAGCTGCTCAGTGAACCTCAGCTTTATAGAGGGCTATTAATCAACTATTCCCAAAAAATCAAACTCTCATGTGCTGCATGGTCAGCTGAAAGTTCAGATAGTTGTTAGAGGCAGTTTCATAGCTACTGATCTAGTAAGCAGAAGAAGAAATGGCAGAATCTTCTCTGTCATTTGTAATGACCTCAGGGCACTGTCCGATTGGAACAAATATATATGTATAATACACAAATTACTGCTAAGCAGGGGTGTAGCTATAGGGAGTGCAAAGGTAGCAGTTGCTACCTGGCCCTTCAGCCTGAGGGGCCCAAAAGCACTCCTGCCACCTAAGAAAACACCAGTATTGTAAGCAGCACATGGCAGCTGGGGGGCCCATTTCACATTTTGCACTAGGGCCCAGAAGCTTCAAGTTATGCCTCTGCTGTTAAGAGCACTGTCTGTTCACAGTTATCTTTGGGGCACTGTCTGTTCAGATGTTTTATAGGGGCACATTTATTAAGTTAATTGCGTCAGAATTGTGGTGCAATTTGCAGCATTGGTAATGGAGTACATGCACATTTTTTTTTAGTTTGCAGACACCTCTGTGCTTTGCTTCAGAAGGGTTGTAGCCTCAGTAAAAGGGGAATGCCTTCACGCAAAATGGGCCTGGCTTAGCATGCAATGCTCTGCACCAAGAAACTGCACCAATATTGTGGCTCAATTAGTGGCATAAATTAAGTCAGGCAGTAGAAGGTGTAAGACTGTCTAGTCTAAGTATTAAATCGATGCTATTATTTTGACTATGTATGCGCACTAATATATTTCGTTTTAGAGGGCATCTATGTATGACAGTGCGCTATTATTTTTGGGGCACTATGTATGCGGCGCTATTATTTTTGGGGCACTATGTATGAGGTGCTATTATTTTTGGGGCACAATGTATGAGGTGCTATTATTTTTGAGCCACATGTATGTGTGCTATTATTTTTGACCCACAATGTATGTAGTGCTATTATTTTGGGCACTATGTATGTGTGCTATTATTTTTGGGGCACTATGTATGTGGTGCTATAATTTTGTGGGGCACATGTATGTGTGCTATTATTTTGGGCACTATGTATGTGGTGCTATTATTTTTGGAGGGCACTATGTATGCGTGCTATTATTTTTGGAGCACTATGTATGTGGTGCTATTTATTTTTGGGCACTATGTATGTGGTGCTATTATTTTTGGGGCACTATGTATATGGTGCTATTATTTTTGGGGGACACTATGGTGCTATTATTTTTGAGGGACACTATGGCGCTATTATTTTTGGTGCACTATGTATGTGGTGCTATTATTTTTGGGGCACTATGTATATGGTGCTATTATTTTTTGGGGCACTATGTATATGGTGCTATTATTTTTGGTGCACTATGTATGTGGTGCTATTATTTTTGGAGGGCACTATGTATGTGGTGCTATTATTTTTGGTGCACTATGTATGTGGTGCTATTATTTTTGGGGCACTATGTATATGGTGCTATTATTTTTGGGGCACTATGTATGTGGTGCTATTATTTTTGGGGCACTATGTATGTGGTGCTATTATTTTTGGGGCACTATGTATGTGGTGCTATTATTTTTGGGGCACTATGTATGTGGTGCTATTATTTTTGGAGGGCACTATGTATGTGGTGCTATTATTTTTGGGGCACTATGTATGTGGTGCTATTATTTTTGGGGCACTATGTATGTGGTGCTATTCATTTTCAGCTGGGACACAGGAGATATGGAAGTAGCTATTATTTTTGGTAGCCAACATAGATATAGTAGGATGCAATATTATTTTATGGAGTGGCACTTTATGTGCAATTTATTTTTGTGCACTAATGTATGGCGCTGCGATTACTTTTTGGGCCTACTAGCAATATGGTGGCTATTGATTTAATGGTGGCACACTATTGTATATGTGCATATAATATTTTTTGGTGCCTATGTATGTGGGCATATAATTTTCCTGGGTTTCAAAAGTAAGTGATGATTTATTTATTGGTGTCGAACTGTAATGTGTGCTTTATATTTTTGGGGCACTATATAGGTGTGCTATTATTTTTGGGGCACTATTTATTGTGCTATTATTTTGGGGCACTAATGTAAGTGTGCTAATTATTTTGGGACACTATGTATGTGGTGCTATTATTTTTGGGGCACTATGTATGCGACGCTATTATTTTTGGGGCACTATGTAAGTGGTGCTATTATTTTTGGGGCACTATGTATGCGGTGCTATTATTTTTGGGTCACTATGTAAGTGGTGCTATTATTTGTGGGGCACTATGTATGCGGTGCTATTATTTTTGACCCACAATGTATGTAGTGCTATTATTTTGAGGCACTATGTATGTGGTGCTATTATTTTTGGGGCACTATGTATGTAGTGCTATTATTTTTGGGGCACTATGTATGCGGCGCTATTATTTTTGGGGCACTATGTATGTGGTGCTATTATTTTTGGGGCACTATGTATGTGGTGCTATTATTTTTGGGACACTATGTATGTGGTGCTATTATGTTTGGGGCACTATGTATTTGGTGATATTATTTTTGGGGCACTATGTATGTGGTGCTATTATTGTTGGTGCACTATGTATGTGGTGCTATTATTTTTGGGGCACTATGTATATGGTGCTATTATTTTTGGTGCACTATGTATGTGGTGCTATTATTTTTGGAGGGCACTATGTATGTGGTGCTATTATTGTTGGTGCACTATGTATGTGGTGCTATTATTTTTGGGGCACTATAAATGTGGTGCTATTATTTTTGGGGCACTATTTATGTGGTGCTATTATTTTTGGGGCACTATTAATGTGGTGCTATTATTTTTGGGGCACTATTTATGTGGTGCTTTTATTTTTGGGGCACTATGTATGTGGTGCTATTATTTTTGGAGGGCACTATGTATGTGGTGCTATTATTTTTGGGGGCACTATGTGGAGCTTATCATTGTCAAAGACCCTGATGAGACGAGCAAAAGGAAAGCAAATATGGGAAAGAGCAACAATTCCCATAGTATAACCCAAGTACAAGGTAGTAGCAGCAAACAAAAGATATAGGCAGCCAGCACAGCTTGCAACAATCAAGGAGATTTATGGAGATGTTGGCTTTGCAAAAAGCAATCTATTGAAAGTAATAAAACCATGTCCAGATTGCAAAAACACCAAAAAATATGGCAGACACATGAGACTGATGACGCGTTTCAGGCACACGCCCTTACCGAGCAGCAATAAGAACAAGTGAAAAAGAGACTACGGTTAAGGACGCATTCTGAAACGCGTTGGTCTTATCAGCCTGTTTTCATCATGTCATATACATTTTCTTTGGTGCTATCTATGCTGGAAGATCATACAATGTCTATCCTCGGGTTTTTAAAAATAAGTGATGGATTTTTTTTTAACGACTTGGTTTTTCGGGTGAAGCTGGCAACTGGTTTCTTTGGATATTCTTTGGGTGTGGACTCCGCTCAGCCGCGCTCCCGTTGATCAAGCCAACATTGGACTTGGGTGAGCTGATTATTGCCTGTGTTTGTATAACAAATGAGACAGACTTATAAAGAGTTTCAAAGAATCTCCTCCTCCTTCGGACACGCCTGAAATGCGTCACTGTCTTCCATATTTTTTGGTGTTTTTGAAATCTGGTTTTATTACTTGTTTTATGCTGCGCCAACATCTCTGTTAATTATTATTATTATTTATTTTATAGCGCCATTGCTTCCAGGGCGCTGTACATTCGAGGGGGTTACATACATTACATAAGTCAAACGAGTACAGTGATAAGGGATTATGACAATTGGCACGACAGAGGGAGAGAGGACCCTACCCGCGAGGGCTTACAATCTACAAGGAGGGGGAAAGAGACAGGAGGTGAGGGGCAGACATGTTTGTGGAGGAAGTAGTGACAAGTTTAGTGAAGGTTATAGGCAAGCCTGAAGAAATGGGTTTTCAGGTTGCTTTTGAAGCTGGTGAAAGTGGAGGAGAGTCTGATGTGTTGGGGCAGTGAGTTCCAGAGTGTGGGTGAAGCACGGGAGAAGTCTTGGAGACGGTTGTGTGAGGAGCTGATAAGGGGAGAGCAGAGGAGAAGGTCCTGTGAGGAGCGGAGAGTGCGTGGGGGGAGATATTTGGAAATTAGGGCAGAGATGTATGGAGGGGAGAGGTCGTGGAGAGCCTTGTAGGTCATGCTTAGTAGCTTGAAATCTCCTTGATTGGTGCTGGAGGCTCTAAGAGAGGATCATCTTGCCAAGCACTTTTATTCAGATGAACTGAAAATATATATATTATTTTTTTTGATGTGTGAACCCAAGCACAATGTTTCGTACCCAATCATGGATCATAATGACGCCTGGTGGTCAGTAATGGGGAGATCCTGGAGTAACAATTCACAAATGTTTCCCCATCCCATCTGGGACAACACAGATGATGGTGGAGAACCACTTTTGGTGTCCTTTTGTAAGCCCTGATATGATGTCTATACAGAAATTGTCATGGGTTGTGGCTACTACCCACAACCACAGATGCACCCGTGTTTCTGCTCACCTCTCACCGTTTCCAGCAGATACACTCATTCTCTCTCTCTCCCTCTGTCGGCTATCTGCTCCTGTATGCACACACCTGCTCTGGTTTAAAGGGCTAGTGCACCCCACTCAGCTTTCCAAGAGCCAATGTCCTGAGAGCTTATTCTATTTAAAGGGGTTGTCTCACTACATTGATTCATCTCACCTCAGTCCTGTTTTCTTGGTTTCATTTTGAATTCAGGGATGTGTTCACTGGCTTCCACTAGGCTGCAGTAGAAGCCAGGTCTGTAGCTATAGCAACCAGTGCTGGCAACCTATCAGGAGAGATCAAACAGGTCTGTAGCTATAGCAACCAGTGCTGGCAACCTATCAGGAGAGATCAAACAGGTCTGTAGCTATAGCAACCAGCACTGGCAGCCTATCAGGATAGATTGAACAGGTCTGTAGCTATAGTGACCTGAGGAGCTGATGCAGCTCATACAAGAGGGGATATCTAGGAATAGGTAGGACACTGTTAATGGACACATATAATGGACACATATAATGGACACATATGGACTTGTTTTTGCAAGATCTTTAACATAAATAGCAATCCTCATAGTGAGACAACCCCTTTAAGCCCTCCTCCCTCACTTCCCCTTGCCAGTCTGTTGGTGTTTCTTTGTGAAGTTACCTGTCTTTGGCTATTATTCCTGTTTGTCTTCTTCAGTTTGACCTCGGCTTCCGTTTACCTATCTACACTTGCCCTGACCCCAGGGTCATCTTTTCCATTGGGCACACTAGGTAGTTGCCCGGGGGCCTCACAAGTATAGGGCCCCCAAGCGGTCTATGTATGTCCCAGGAACACAAGACACATACCCTGGACCCCTTGTTTGGCTTTGCTTATTTAACTGTTTGTGTGTTTTTAGGATGTGCAAATAGTTAAAAGCCATGGAGGAGAAGGGAGCCAAAGGCTCCCTGCCCTGCCAAATAGTCTTGTAGGCTGCAGGCTGCTGGTGTGCAGACATAAGTGGCGTGAAAATATGGGTGTGCTTGAGGGGGAGGGCTAGAGGCATGGCCAAGTGTGATGTCATGTATTTGGGCAGAGCCCACTGCGGTGCACATAATTCTGTAAAGGCAGCTCTGCCTGACCCTTTGGTACTACATCTGTACACCAGCCATCTCCACAGTGATCTCACCAAGGGTAGCGACCTGGGAGTTCCCTTGCAGCGGAGTCCATGTTGGGGTGGAGGGTGAAGACCAGGGCGCTCCTTAAACTCCGCTCTTCGGTGAGGCCTTAAGCCAAAACCTCGGCTGTCATAGTAGATCCACCTCCGCACGTTACAGATAGAGCGTATATTTCCGGGTGATATTCTCATCTATTTAAAACATGTCCATCATGCACTTGAGAATAGATAACATTGTCAGCTCAGATCCAATTTTTACCCTATGAAATTATTGCAAATCTTTCATCTCCTCCATATACAAAGCCCTAGAATATTTGACATAAGGCATGATATACTTGTTTAATCCCACATAGGAAGATTGTTTTCATGTCTCTACAGATTTCCTAAACCGTAACGGTAAAGCGTTTCAGTCATTAGGGCGAAGCTGCTGTCAATCTGTTTGCATGACGGATGTTTTCTATATCGTGTCTGCGCTATTAGGGAGGCAGCGAAGATCTTCTGGAGACCGGCAGATATAAATCATCACTACCCCTTCCCGAAATCATCCTGTGCCTCCGCAAAGGAGTCATTGAGATTCTCAGTAAAGTAGAGCAAGCCGGGCTCAATGACAGGATACAAACCTGAACGTCTTCTCCGAGACCATTGCTTTAAGATGCCTCTGCCATGATTTCTATAGAACCTGGTGAAAGATTAAAGGGGCTGTCTCACTACATTGATCCATCCATCCATTCAACCATCTCACCTCAGTTCTGTTTTCTTGGTTTCATTTTGAATTCTTGGGCGTGTTTACTGGCTTCCACTAGGCTGCAGTGGAAGCCAGATCTGTAGCTATATCAACCAGTGCTGGCAGCCTATCAGGATAGATTGAACAGGTCTGTAGCTATAGCAACCAGTGCTGGCGGCCTATCAGGAGAGATTCAACAGGTCTGTAGCTATAGCAACCAGTGCTGGCAGCCTATCAGGAAGGGTTGAACAGGTCTGTAGCTATAGCAACCAGTGCTGGCGGCCTAAACAAAGGAAGATTGAACAGGTCTGTGCTATAGCAACCAAGTGTGGTAGCCTATCAGGAGAGATTCAAAAGGTCTGTAGCTATAGCAACCAGTGCTGGCGGCCTATCAGGAGAGATTGAACAGGTCTGTAGCTATAGCAACCAGTGCTGGCGGCCTATAAGGAGAGATTGAACAAGTCTGTAGCGATAGCAACCAGCTCTTGCAGCCTATCAGGAGAGATTGAACAGGTCTGTAGCTATAGCAACCAGTGCTGGCGGCCTATCAGGAGAGATTGAACAGGTTTGTAGCTATAGCAACCAGTGCTGGCAGCCTATCAGGAGAGATTGAACAGGTCTGTAGCTATAGCAAAAACCCGTGCTGGCGGCCTATCAGGAGAGATCAAACAGGCCTGTAGCTATAAACAACCAGTGCTGGCAGCCTATCAGAGAGAGATCAAGCAGGCCCGTAGCTATAGCGACCTGAGGAGCTGATGCAGCTCATACAAGAGGGGATATCTAGGAATAGGTAGGACACTGTTAATGGACACATATTGCAAAGTGACTTGTTTTTGCAAGATCTTTAACATAAAAAGCAGCAATTCTTGTAGTGAGACAACCCCTTTAAGGAGGTTCCCCAACATAATTGGTCTTACAAACATGGAAGGGAGAGGCATGGACCACACATCCCCACCCTATGCGTTGATCTAATGCTTCTCAGCAAAATTTTACAAAAATGAACAGGAGGTTCTTTGTATACTTTTTGATCAAACAGTATAAGCCCACTTGCCACTTCACGGTGCCCTCTTTAAAGTGGGTCCCTACACTAAATGGGGGCAGCACTGCATGGCGGTCACCATCACAGCAAACGCCACACAAATGAGGGGCACAGCCCAGTGGCCCAAAAGCCCCACTGCTGCCAGACCTAGCCCCCCGGCTCTGGCCTGCACAACCACATAGGCACAGCATCACAGCAGCAATGGCTGCCATACAGCACCGCCACCCAAAAAAGGAAAGTTAACACAGCTTACCTCTCCTGGACTCTCTGCAAGTAGACTGAAAGTAAAAGGGCATTAATCCTTATACAGACTTATTTGTCTTACAACACTATGGGAGCAAAAGTTACAGGAATGTCCAGATCTCGCATACGACGTCACCTGTCAGACGCACTCAGACCTGAATGCTTTAGAATTTCTGCAGTATCCAGGCATTTTGCCGATTTACATCAAGGTAACTTGAATTCTCTGTCAGTCGTGGGTATTGAACGCTCCCCGCGCGGAGGTGATTTACAGAAAAAATTACTAACAAGGGAGGCGTGGTGGATTTTCCAATTGGGAACACGCTCCCCTTGCGGTATGAATGTAAGGCAGGACATCCAATATTATTATTAATAGACAGTAACCACATCTAAATGGATACATATATTTTTTATTGTATGTCATAGAATTCGCATTTTTACATCTGTATAGAATGTTATATTGTATGTTATTCATTATCTAAAATGGATGTTTCGTTATGTCACATCCGGTTTTTACCTATTTAAACTCAGCAGTTACACCTGTTTGCATGCCATGATGAAGGGTCACGTGACCCGAAACGCGTCGCCTTGGAATTAGGTGTGTTACAACGTAGCTGCTGCATCTCCCGTTTGTATTTCCACCATTGGAATTTTAAATGGGTGAATAAAGTCTGAAGACATATTTTATGTTCCCCGACTGCGGACCTTGAATTTCGTGCACGAGCTGGCTCACACTTTGCTGTGTCTGATTCTATGCTCATGCGGGATGGCATCCGGAGCCATGCTGTGAAGTGCATTTGGAGTGAGGTGAGCTGTTGTTCATTCTTGTTTCTAATTGACTCTTAACTAGCTACGAATAACGTGCTCCCTCCCAACTTGAATAACGACTCAGTACTGACCTGTGGTGCACAAAGAGTGTATTGACACCATGAGTACTAATGCCGCAAATCCAAACACCTTGCTGGGTGTAATGGAAGAGGATTGTACTGCTCGTCGTTTAAATAAAGCAGCGGGGATTTTTCGACGGGATGCAATAGATAATCATGAAAATGAATGATAATGATTTAAGGACTGCCTTTCGTAATTTGGAGCAACTTCTCTGCAAAGAAAACTAAAATCTGGTGGGACATGGCCACAATTAAAACCTACATAGAACAACAAATGGTCCCTAGGGGATTACGATTGAAAAAAAATGCCCACTACAGAATAGTCGAGTGAATTCTTGAACAGATGGCAAAATAGCTTGACTAAATGTTCTTTGGAACTGATGACCTTAATAGTAGAACATGAACAGAAAAGCCTGGATGAATTAAAAATCACAATTGCTGAATCAAAATCCA
>JAODAL010031982.1:0-47657 GCA_025379985.1 Phyllomedusa bahiana | reverse complement strand
TAAGTGGGTTTTTCACAGGAAAGGCGGGGAGGGAAATTTTTTTTGGCAATTTGATGTTTTTGGGAAAAAATATGATTTAAAAAAAAGAAACGCAAGTAGTTGTTAATTTAAATGGTTACCCACCATAACCAGATTCGGAAAAGGTTTTGGTTATCATTCATATTCTCTGTAAAAAGGACAAGAAAGCAAAAATTCTGCCGGGGTATGGAAACTTTCGAGCACAACTGTAACTGTCAATCAATAATAAAACTGCCCCCTCGACTCCTTTACCCAAAGTAAGCCTACCAGTGGAGATGATTCTTGGGCCCACCAGGGGACATGATTCTTGGGGCCCACCAGTGGAGTTGTTTCTTGGGGCCCACCAGTGGAGATGATTCTTGGGTCACCAGTAGATTGATTCTTGGCCCACCAATGGGTTGATTCTTGGGCCCACCAGTGGGTTTGATTCGGGGGCCCCACCAGTGGAGATGATTCTTGGGCCCACCAGTAGAGCTGATTCTTGGGGCCCACCAGTAGAGCTGATTCTTGGGGCCCACCAGTGGAGATGATTCTTGGGCCCACCAATGGAGTTGATTCTTGGGCCCACCAGGGGAATTGATTCTTGGGCCCACCAGTGGAGATGATTCTTGGGCCCACCAGTGGAGATGATTCTTGGGCCCACCAGTGGAGATGATTCTTGGGCCCACCAGTGGAGTTGATTCTTGGGGCCCACCAGTGGAGTTGATTCTTGGGGCCCACCAGTGGAGTTGATTCTTGGTGCCCACCAGTGGAGTTGATTCTTTGGGGCCCCCCCAGGAGATGATTCCTGGGCCACCAGGGGAAAGTTTGATTCTTGGGCCCACCAGTGGAGATGATTCCTGGGGCCACCAGTAGAGCTGATTCTTGGGGCCCACCAGTGGAGCTGATTCTTGGGCCCACCAGTGGAGATGATTCTTGGGCCCACCAGTGGAGATGATTCTTGGGCCCACCAGTGGAGTTGTTTATTGGGGCCCACCAGTGGAGTTGATTCTTGGGGCCCACCAGTGGAGATGATTTTTGGGTTCCAGCTCCTGTTACATTTATAGTGGTAAAATCGGTCCAAAACTAAAAGATCTTGCTGCGGGTTTGGAAATCCCAATGAGGTTGCTGTTTCCATGTGCAGGATCTCAGCCACTGTAGGATCTCACCCACGTGCCTCTGAGATGTGCACGCTCTCATCTCCCGGTGATCTCTCTCACCCTCTGCAGGTTTCTGCCGCTATCCCGGTGGTGGACACAGAACACAATAAATGTCATAAATCGCAATATTTATTTTTACATTTCATACATAGAATAAAGTAAAATGGCGTTTCATCATCTCCCCGAAACAGAAAGCTTGGGAGGTGCAGACGGAGATGCAAAGCTCAATGTTTTGTGCTAACATTACAAGTGAAGCTCTCGCCCCCTTCCCTCTGCAGCCGGCGCCCCATCACTGGGGGTAAAGCTGTGCGTTTCGGGAGTGACAGCAGCTTGGACGGAGCCGGCTCATTCGCCATCTTCTCTCCGGCGCGATGAACGTGAAGTAGGGAATGACCTCGACTCAAAGATAAAACGTGAATGTCTCTACAAGAGCGAACGGAAAAGCTAAAATATTGGCACATGGGATAACGGGGTGACACGAAAAGACCGAAAATGTTCAGGCGTAGAAGGTCCGCTCCCCTCCGCGGCGCGCTCTGCATCAGTGACTAAATCATTGGAGTTTGGCAGTATAAAAAGAGTGACTGAAGCGTCTCTGTTCTGCAGGGTCACAACGGTTCCCGCGATGGTATTTTTATGACGCTGTTACGGTATAGGACGGGTTTTGGAGGAACATGCAGCCTGACTGGAGGTGAAGTTTTTTTTTTAGGTTTTCTATTGGATGTGGTTAGTGGAAATAAGAACAGTCAAGGCAAAGAAATATTGGGCCTTACGTATGAAAACTGTCTATCAGTAAGACTGTCTTTGTTGCTGATAGCGACCAACCAGAGCTCATAGCGACCAACCAGAGCTCATGGCGACCAATCAGAGCCCATAGCCACCAATCAGAGCCCATGGAGACCAATCAGAGCCCATAGCGACCAATCAGATCCCATGGGGACCAATCAGAGCACATAGCTACCAACCAGAGGCATTAGCAACCAACCAGAGGCATTAGCAACCAATCAGTGCCCATAGCCACCAACCAGAGCCCATAGCCACCAATCAGAGCCCATAGCCACCAATCAGAGCCCATAGCCACCAATCAGCCCCCATAGCGACCAATCAGAGCCCATAGCCACCAATCAGAGCTCATCTTTCATTTTTCCAGAGCACTATATTAAATGAAAGCTGAGCTCTGGTCGCTATGAGCTATGATGGGGTGTTATGGGCTCTGATTGGTTACTATGGACTCTGGTTACCATGGGCTCTGATTGGTTAATATGGGCTCTGGTTACTATGGGCTCTTGATTGGTTACTATGGGCTCTGGTTGCTATGAGCCCTGGTTGCTATGAGCTCTGATTCGTCGCTGTGGGCTCTGATTGGTTACTATGAGCTCTCGTTGGTCGCTATGGATTCAGACTGGTTACTATGAGCTCTGATTGGTTGTTGTGTCTTGGGTTGCTATGGGCAACAAAGCCGGGCTTGTTGCGAGTCTGTTGTCATACATAAGGCCCATTGTATCTTGTCTGCAGTTTTTTGGCTTTTGTATGTGATTTGGTGCATAATAAATATAATATATAACAAACAGGGTGGATTTTGTTTCTTGGACAGCAAAGCCTTAAAGGGGTTCTCCATTTTAGAAAACCCAATTTTCATAAACCCAATTTTAAAAGTTGAAGATCATAGAGTGGAGTCCCTTGTTCAGGATCAGGGAGCGATTACAAAGAGCGTCTCTCGCTCTGGAGGACCCGTCCTGTCCTGTGAGGTGTAATGCCTAAATTCCTCTGTGGTGGCGCTGCAGGGAAATTGTACACTGGGATTCACATTTCCCCCTCCCCTAATATTACAGCTTATTTGCGGAGTTTCCCAGCAGGGTGATACTTTACAATTAACTTATTGTTCTTACATGTAGGGATTGTTCAAGGAGGAGAACCCCTTTAATTTTGCACCTTTCAGGGTTCAGGTTGTGTTATTGCCCTTTAGAACATATGCAGGTTATTTCAGTATTCATAAAGTGCCAAAAAGTCAGCGCATCAAAAGTCTGTGATGCCGCCACCTCTAGGAGGGGGGCGCTATACACGTGGTACATCTCATTTTCAAGGTGCACTTGATTTTGAGGATTGACCGCAGTGAGGAAGCAAAGAACCCAGACGTCCAAGTCCCGCGCCTCCAATCGAAACCAACTTATCTGTGCAGGTATTACCCAAAGCAAACGGACTGGACTCCTCAGCACCGGTCACTCACTGGTGACCTTACCCGCGGCCTCCTCTGTCACCGTCACAATAGGACTTGGCACATAATTAAATGGCGTCACCCTGGCTGCCCTGCTGGGAGAGCTGTGCCTGCTTGTAGGTAGGTTCACTACACCCAAGGCTACTTTCCCCGATTCTGGCATTGCCGTAGAAGCACCAGGCCTGTTTCTGCTTTCTATGGTGGGGGAAGTGCTGGAATTGGTCTTGTTTATGGTGAAATCTTCTGTCTGGACCACGGCATCGCTTGTTTTTCTGCGCGGTTCCATGGACTCCTCTGAAAGGGGTAAAGCGCATGCGGGCAAAGTGCTCCTCAAAATGTGAGGGATGTCTTCATCTCTTATGCGTCTCCAGGTTGCCCTGCCTGAACCTGAGGCGGCGTCAATCCTCGGAACTCTTGTACCTTCGGTTTTCGATGTGCCCTGGCCTGCCCTACCTTCTACCCGGGACCATGGGAGGTTGATGTGAGGAGAGGACGAATACCTTTTGAAAGGTTCAGGTGGAGGGGGCATATTTCTGACAGGTAAGCGTGATGGACTTTCAGAGCTTGTCCTTCGTGCGGGTCGACTTGGCGATGGGGGAGCTTTAGGTTTTGGAGACTTGTGCGCTTTGAGTTCTTCACATCGTGAGGAGCAGAGGAAAACGGCGGGTAAGGCTGCGTTGCTTCGGGGAGCAGCTCGGTGCTGTCGTTGGGATACAGAGAGATCGGAGTGCTGACGTCTCATGCCCCCCGCAGATTCTTTTATGAAGGTAAGTTGGCGCAGAATCCCAGATTTCTCCGACTCACTGTTTCGCATTTGGTGAAGACGCCCGCCCGGTGCAGTGGGCCTTTTGTTGGGACTCTGTCGGGGACTTACAGTAAGAGGTTCTATAGATAAAGGGGAAGGACCAGGTGGACCTCGAGGAGCTGGCTTTTTCATGTAAGGAATTCGCACTGGAGACTTTTGGGTTTTATTGCCGGGAACCTGGGAATTCCTCACCCCCTTTGACTGTGGAGATGGTGGAGTCGCTGGGGCTTGTGCTTTCCGTGATGGCGTGGAATTTCTCGAGGAGCTGCAAGACGGAGCAGTATTGATTCGAGCCGGAGGTGTAGCACTTCTTTTTGGTAAAGTCATTTCAACTCCAATATCTCCAGATTTCCCTAAGCGGTGAAGACTTCTAGAGCGCACATTGTTAGTGACTTTTGGGACCTCCTGAGGTGAAGTAGTCTGGTGTGATTGCTTGGTTGGTGATAATTTCTCTTGGGAGGGCATGTAGATCACGGTCCTTCCACGATCGAGCATGGGGATGTTAGAAGAGGTTTTTTGGCTGGGATTTACCACTCTTCTTCCTCTATTACCCTTTGATCCCTCGCTACTGCTAGATTTTTGACTCGATCCAGAAATTTTTGAGCGTCCGTATAAAGGCAGCCGGGCAGATACAGAAGGGCTGGACATAAGGGAGTCTGAAGAAGGGCCTCCAGAAATCGTTGAGGACTCCCTGGAGATAGATGCAGTTGCTTGGTGTATCCAGCTGACTATGGAGTTAGCACCTTCCTTGATGGCTTCCCAGTCCACACTGTCTAGATCAGACAGGTTGTCATCTTTTGCTTTCCCTTTTTGCGTTTCCTCCTTGTTCTCATTACTCCTTAGGTTGTGCTTCCTCTTCCGAGCCGAGAGCCGTCTCCTCCTAGGAACCATGGAACTTGTGCATTTTTCTTCATCCGATGTATGACTCTGCGAAGACTCCCGCTTCCCACCATGGTTACTGGCTTTACGAACTTGTAACCTTGACGACGGTTTAATAGGTTTATCGAGCATTTCTTGGACATACGTGGGCTCCGGGTCACTAAGAGAGCTCATGGAAGAGCTGAGGGAGTAGCAAGGCATTGGTTCATCCTCAATCAGGTTACTAAATTTAGTAGCGGGTTTATCTGCAAGAACAGATCCTTTGAACTCTTGAGATTGAGGGTGTTGGTCTTTCTTTCGTGGGGATTTTGACATTTCCATTTTCCTCCTTGGAGAATCTTTGCTGGACTTCATAAGATTCATGTCCTCTTCGTAGAAGCAGTAAACGGCTTCTTCTGTAGGCGTAGTGTGACAAAATGACGGGAAGGCAAAGTTCCCATGAGAACTTTCTCCTTGTTTTATGTCGAGTCTTGTTGGATGACTTGAAGGACCAGCGCCTCTTTCTTTGTTCTCCATAAAGTTAGAGGGAAGTTTATGAAATGCATCAAGACTTTGCCCTACATCGTGTTTTTGATGTGTTTTCAACATAAAACCTGCACTTGAAGGTCTGTTGGATTTGTTACTTGGTTTCGATGACCCAACACCGAACACATTTTTATTTTCTTCGGAAAATGCTACATTTTCGTGGGAATATACTCTCCGGCCATCCAGATGGTGATGATCCAACATAGCCCCATAGTCTCTAATTTCCATTCGACTTTTTGGCCTTTCTCTTGGGTCTTGACCTTCTCTGAAAGAGTACTGAAGAGTTTCGTCACTAAGAGAAGCGGCGCTAGAGAAGTTTACCGGGGTTCCCTCTGCGGAGTCCGTAAAGGAAGAGTCATCATTAGTGAAGTCTTTTTTGGGGTGGAAGGTTTTGTTCACGTTGAGCGGTGCGTGAGCTGGAACCAACATGTACACCGGTAGCTGGACCGGCTTTTTGGCATGCGAGTTCACGATGTGCCCAGAAAGCACTGATGTTTTCATCTTCCGCAGCCTGGGGGGCATGGCGGAGCTGATGCATTCTTTCAAAATGTCTATATCGTCGTCGGAAACCAGTTCTATCTCCGACTTCTTCATGAATCCTAGAAGCCGTTCTTCACGAGTCTCCCCCTGTTTTTCATGTGCTACGAAATTTAGGCTGTTTTTCTCGGGAAACGGTGGAATGAGTTTGAGCTCAACGTCTTTTTGGATGTAATGTTCGTGCAAGGGCAACGCGCTTAGACTAGACGCACACGAAAAGTTTTCGGTCGGCTTTTCCACAGTGAAGTAAATCATGGAGTCCATATCTCTTGGGATTTGGAACCTCTCTTTGAAGTCCGTTATCTCCATGAATTTTTTCACGTTGTTTTCCCATTGGATGTTAAACTGACTGGCCTCCTTTTCAAGGTGGTTACTGGGGTCGAAGCTGGGGGTCTTGCTTCTGCTTGGTGGCATGGTCTGTCCAGGGCTGTCTGGCAGTTCACTAGGACTGATTGTCCCACTTATCATTTCGCTACATGGGTCACTTTGGATAGAACTAGCGATAGATGGGCTCTCAAAACTACCTAAAGAGCTGACAGAACTGCAGCGGCTCATCACTAAGGGGGTCTCCTGAATGTAGTTTTCGGAGGAGCGGGATGGCGTCGTGTCTTCGTTCCTAGATGACGAGGCGTCATGAAGGAAGTTCTTCTGTGATTTTGGAATAGCAATGGGTTGAGAGACATTGGGGGCGTTTCTATCCCTCTCGACACCTTTAGACCGGTCGACTTTCCCTTTATCGCCACCAGTGCAGCCGCCGTCGTCTTCAAGAATTTCTAAGGAAGAGTCACTATCTAGGTCATTTTCACTACGGGTTGGTCCATCCAGAAGGTTGTCCCCAGAAGATAGAGAAGAAAGGGAGCTACATCGGGAGAAACATATGGGAGTACCTTCTACAGCATACTTCTGCAGGGATTCCTGCTCTCCAGTTGACGAGGAGTGGACAGAGGTCTTGTCTAAAGCCTTGGAGAGGGTGTCGGGATTCTGCGATGGAAGCATCCATGCCTTCTTCTTTGCCATAAGAGCCTGCTGGAAAATATTGATGGGTAATCCCGAACCGTTCTTTGCCAAATTGTCGATACCTGAAATGTGCTTGTAAGATGGAGATAGCTTTATGGTATGAACCAATGTCTCTCCTGGAAGTTTGTTACTGGGGTCGTCCACCCCTTGCTCATCCTTTTGTTCAATGCTATCCATATTTTTAAGTCCGGAGAAAGACAATTTTCGTTGTCTCAGATCTTGGAGATGCTCCAGGTCTTCTCGGGGCTGCCCTTGTTTCACTTGACTCTCGCTAGGCTCGCTTCTCTCCGGTTTAAGGACCAGCACGTTTTTTAGATCGAGACGACTCGGCCTTTTCTGATACCTTTGTAGTTCTTCCTTGTAATCCAGTAAAGCTGCTCTGCTACACGGTCTCATATGTTCTTTCGGGCAATATCCATCGCTTGTGCTACCGCTGTTTAGACTGTCGTTGGAGAGGCTGGTGTAGGCTGTTTTTAAGCGCAAAAGTGCTTGAGCTCGGCTTAAGTTATCCCTTCTCATCATCCCGCTGTTTTCGGGAAGTCTGCAAGGAGAACAGGACTGAGCCCTGCCCTCATGAAGCTCATCTGAGCCATAGGGCCAGTCAACGCCGTGGTCCTCAGAACTGAGGCTGAAGCTGTCGTCGGAGGAGGTGTGCATGGTGGAGATGTCTTCCACCAATCTTTCTATTTTTGCCGCTGTACACGTTGCCAATTTCTCGGCGAGGATCTCGTCTTGAGTCTTCATCGTCTCGTGTTTGTTGCTGTCTGATTTTTCAGACTCTAATACCCTTCTTAACGAGGCGGTTCTCGTCTGTCCTAGGGTCACGGAAGAGTTAAAGTACATGGAAAGTACAGAGGAATTCCCGGTATCGGCGCCGATGGACGTGTTGGGAATCTCGTCGTCATCAAAGCAGCCGGAATCGGAGGCGTAATCCTTCACCAGACTTTCTATGTGCCGTAAAGGACCCTTGACCGGCTGAGACTTTAGTCCTTGTTTGTCCATAGAGTCAAAAGTCTCAGCCAAGTGCTTGGCGTCCAGCTCAGCTTCTAGAGCTTTCTGCTTCCTCAAGTAGAGGGAGGGCATGCAGGACCCCGGAGAGATGACCGATGCGTCCTTGTACTTCAGCGGTCGGTGCGCCAACAGGTTCCTCAGGGCGGCGGCACTCCCCATGGCGATCATCTTGTGCTTGGAATGGATAAGATTGCGCAGCATGCTGACGCCTCCCAAATCCCAAAGCAGCTCCTGGTCCTGTGGACACCGAGCAGACAGATTCCACAGAGTCCCACAAGCGTTGCTCACGATGGTCAAGCTGTGCGACTTGAGATGTTGCAGAAGAGTCAGAAGACAGTTGTGGTCACGCAGGATCTGCCTGAAAAAATCAAATAAATTCTCATAAAAAAATTGGATTAAAGTGGTAACAAGGTGTAACTACATCTATCGACTGAATTTGTATCTGTGCTGTATGTCTGTCTGATTTACAGAGGACAAAAATATAGCATGTTATACACGACCAGGTCCTACCTCTGAGCAGGTGATTGTATACACCGCGGGGGCAAAGACCGATTACGGGAGGCAACGAAGACGACACAATGGGAGCAAACGCAGATGACAGAGTAGGGGCCAACACAGACAACGCAGCAGAGGGGCAAATGCAGACGATGCAATGGTGGTGGTGGTGGTGGGGGTAAACACAGATGATGCAGCCGAGGGGCAAATGCAGACGATGCAATGGTGGTGGTGGGGGGAAGGGGTATACACAGATGATGCAGCCGAGGGGCAAATGCAGACGATGCAATGGTGGTGGTGGTGGTGGGGGGGGTATACACAGATGATGCAGCAGGGGGGCAAATGCACAGGATGCAACGGGGAGGGGGGGAGACAGATGACACAGTAGGGGCCAAACACAGACAACGCAACAAGGGGCAAATGCAGACAGTGCAACGGGGTAAATACAGAAAACAGTAGGTGGCAGATGACATGTTGGGGGCCAAACATCATGATGGGGGCAACAGATGGCACAGGAGGGGCAAATGCAGAGAACGTAGCAGGGGGGAAAACGCAGATGATACAATGGGGAGGGGGGGTGTAAACACAGATGACACAGCAGGGACAGACAGACAACGCAGCAGAGGGGAAAATGTAGATGACATGTTGGGGGGCAAACATACTGATGGGGCAACTGCAGAAGATGTAACGGGAGTAAACATAGACAATACAGGGGGGGGGGGGCAACACATTACACAGAGGTAAACGCAGACGTCACAATGAGGGCCAAATGCAGACTACATGGCGGGAGGTAAACACAGATGACACAAAGGGAGTAAATACAGACGACACAGCCGAGGCCGAGCTCTGATGCAATGGGAGTAGATGCATAGGACATAGAGTGGGGCAAATGTCATGATGAGGGTTACTGCAGATGGCACACCAGGGGCAAATGCAGATGACACAGCAGGTGACATGATAGGATGGGGGCAACCGTAGATGGCACAAGGGGCAAATGCAGATTTTCCATTCACTTTCCCAACTTCCTATATGTCCTACATCTGACAAAAATCTAGCATGCTGTCGGTGACCAAACCCTATTTATTCGCAGGTGCTCAAATCCACACCAGGGACAAATGCAGACGACACATCGGGGCAAACACACATAAAACAAAAAAGAGACAAATGCGAAAAGCCGCCCATTTTTTTTATTTTAAATGGTCACATATTGCTTATTGAAGTATATAGTCTCCAGCAGCGCAGCCAAATCAACTGCTTAAGGATACAAAACCTTCAGCCCCCGAATCCATGGAGCCAAAAATAACCAAGCAAAAAATGTTTAAGAAGATCTTATTCCTCCATAGCAACGTTTCAACCAGAAATCGGTCTTTGTCAAGCTTCCTTCTTAAACATGTGTTGTTTGGATATTGCTGGTCAGGCTCATGCTCGTGGTCACATTGCACGTTACTAGAGGATCCATCGTTCCACAATGTGACTGGAGCCATAATGCTGGGAAGCAGCGCGGAACGTGCGGTCCGTACCTGTAGTCGTCACGGGTGGCGATCAGACTGGACACGTTCCTCAGGATCCCTCCGCCGCTCTCGATGATGGACAGGGAGTTGCTCTGACACTTGTAGGTCAGGGTGCTCACCAAAAAGCCGAGGGACCCCTCCACAGAGCAGACCGACGCCTTGTTCTCTGTGCTGTGGGCGGACAGGTTCCACAAGGCGCTCAGCACGCTCTTCAGCGTAGACTCCTAGTAAGAACAAAGCCAAGTGTCAATGACTGCACAGAGTCCGATGAGAGCGCTGCCCCCTCGGCCGCTCGCTACCTTGTTGGCGTGAAGCGCGCACTGCATCAGGCTGACCACGCTGCCGATCTCGCGCAGAATCTTCTTGCTGTTGATATCCGCTCGCCACGATAGGTTCCTCAAGATGCTCGATGCCACCTGCGGAGAAGAACAGACAGGCACAGTCGGTGCAGGATTCTCCTAATGTACATTACACAGATATCAGGAGGGATTCACCAATCGTGTGGAAGGATCGGGTGCCGGCCGCTGGACTTCAACAGGTTAAAAAAAATATCTGCACAAAAGAGAACAATCACCTCTTTTATCGAAAAGAACAGTAAGACTGTTGTTGCCCATAGCAACCAATCAGAGCCCAAAAACCACCATGTGGACCCGGCCTATGGATGTGCCCGATTTATCACAGTGGCTTGTGCCATATAGAAATTTGTTGCATCTTGAGTCTGGTCCTACTCTTGGTTGGATTAGGTCTGGTTCACATTTGCAGAGGTGGAATCAGAGCGGTTTTACGATGGTGATGGATCCCATTGATTTTAATGGGGTCAGGACGTTCTCCATCATTCCCGTCTGTAATGGAGCTGCTGATGTGAACGAAACCTTCCTTTGGGGCAGATGGTTCTTACCTTATGGGATCCAAAGTCTTCATCAGTGGAAGAAACTAAGCTTAAAAACTCCCCCTCCCTTCATCCACATCTTCGCCATCCTTGGTTGAACTTGATGGACTTATGTCTTATTTCCCCCGTACTGTGTAACCGGGTCTGACTCTGCCACAATAGTCTAGGGCAGAATTTCGGTGCATGCAGTCACGCACCCTCCCACTCAAGCCCCTGCAATATGTCTACAGTGTGATGAAACATTTTGCACCAGAAATAACCCAACGCTTATGTCTAGGAGGAAACCTGTTAGTAAATCTCCCCCCGGCGCTTGCAGAGTATCCGACAATTTACCTGCTGAAGCTCTTCACTCTCGGAGGCCAAGTGAGCCACAATCGCTTGCATGCAGCCGCGGCGGGCGCACAGGGTGGCCTGTTGGAGAGAGAAACATGCAGTGATTCAGCCTCGATGTCTCGTATGTAGGGCTGTGAGCGAGCTGATCAAACTGTAATCTATATCATTATAAAGAGTAGGTATCACTGTTCTCTGGACGGGGATAGATAAGATTAGACTAGATTAACAGGGCAAAAATGAGCAATACATGAAAGGAAAACAGGGTAACTTTTTGCACTAGGGAGGGGGTTTCTTCACACAAAGGCCATGTCTGCACAGCACAGGTTTCTGGTCGGATTTTGATGGATTCAGAATCTGCCGAAAATACACTGTAACCAGTTCCCCATAGACCACAATAGAAAATCCGCGCTCTATTCTACACAACACAGATTTTTTTTTTTTCTGGTCGGTTTTGAAATCTGGGATTTTAAAACATACTCTATCTTCTGCTAGATTCCCGTACCGACTGTGGTTTTTAATGCAAACCAGCGGCAAAAAACGCAAAAAAGCGAGGTTAAAATGATTTTGGATGTCATTTTAACATTGCTGTAGACATAGCCTTATTAGGTTATTGCTGATAATACTTACACCTCTCAGGCCCTGATGATAACATTTACACCCTTCTGGCCCTGATGATAACACTTACACCTCCAAGGCCCTGATGATAACACTTACACCTCTCAGGCCCTGATGATAACACTTATACCTTTCAGGCCCTGCTGATAACTCTTACACCTGTCAGGCCCTGCTGATAACGCTTACACCTCTCAGGCCCTGATGAGAACGCTTACACCACTCAGGCCCTGATGATAACGCTGACACCTTTCAGGCCCTGCTGATAACGCTTACACCTCTCAGCCCTGCTGATAACACACCTCTCAGGCCTGTGATAACGCTTACACCTCTCAGGCCCTGCTGATAACATTACACCTTTCCTGGATAACCTACACCTCCAGGCCCTGTGATAACACACCTCTCGGGCCCTGTGAAACACTACACCCTAGGCCCTGATGATAACCTTACACCCTCAAGGCCCTGATGATAACACTTAACCTCCAGGCCCTGATGATAACCTTACACCTCCAGGCCCTGATGATAACTTTACACTCTCAGGCCCTGATGATAACTTACACCCTCAGGCCGATGATAACACTTACACCTCTCAGGCCTGATGATAACTCTTACACCCCTCAGGCCCTGATGATAACTCTTACACCCCTCAGGCCCTGATGATAACACTTACACCCCTCAGGCCCTGATGATAACTCTTACACCCCTCAGGCCCTGATGATAACACTTACACCTCCAAGGCCCTGATGATAACACTTACACCTCCAAGGCCCTGATGATAACACTTACACCTCTCAGGCCCTGATGATAACACTTACACCTCTCAGGCCCTGATGATAACACTTACACCACTCAGGCCCTGATGATAACACTTACACCTCTCAGGCCCTGATGATAACACTTACACCTCTCAGGCCCTGATGATAACACTTACACCTCCAAGGCCCTGATGATAACACTTACACCCCTCAGGCCCTGATGATAACACTTACACCTCTCAGGCCCTGATGATAACACTTACACCTCTCAGGCCCTGATGATAACAGTTACACCTCTCAGGCCCTGATGATAACACTTACACCCCTCAGGCCCTGATGATAACACTTACACCTCCCAGGCCCTGCTGATAACGCTTACACCTCTCAGGCCCTGCTGATAACGCTTACACCTCTCAGGCCCTGCTGATAACACGTACACCTCTCAGGCCCTGATGATAACATTTACACCCTTCTGGCCCTGATGATAACACTTACACCTCCCAGGCCCTGATGATAACTCTTACACCTCTCAGGCCCTGATGATAACTCTTACACCTCTCAGGCCCTGATGATAACACTTAACCGTCACTTCTCACCTTATTAACGACATCCCCAAAAGTGAGATTAGTGAGCGCCATCCCCGCGTAGCGCCGCAGGGCCAGGCTGAGGGGGTCGCTGGTCATACGGTGCATCTGGTAGTCGACCTCCAGAAGCTCTGCGATCGCTTGCAGTCCCCCTAATGAAAGCAAGAGAGTCTACTATAAAATCTCATATATTAGCTAGAAATCTGCAGCGCCCCCTATGAGATTTAGAATTAATTGAGCCTTGTAATGTGACTGGGATTAAAGCTAACCAGATCCTCATCTGCAGACAGCTGCTCCAGGGGGTTTGGCTGGGTGAGAGGCTTAGAGCAGGAGTCTGCAACGTCGGCTCTCCAGCTGTTGGCTAACTACATCTCCCATTATGCCCACTAATATAGATTATATAAATGCATGATGGGAGTTGTAGTTTCCCAACAGCTGGAGGGACGACATTGCAAATCCTTGCCCTAGGAGTAGCTCAAAAGGGGTAATGTCCCTCATTTGGGAGAGACACCATGTAGGTGTGTGGGGACTTATACACCATTAGTCGCTGCACTGGAATGTAAATATATTCTAAAGGGCTCATAGGAAATGAGCTAGGGCTCTGTAGCGCCACCTATAGGATGTAGTGTTCCTTAAGTCACATTCGACTCACTGAGCCTTGCAATGTGAATGGGATTAAAGCCAAACAGATATTTATCTGCAGACAACTGTTTCAGGGTGTTTGCCCTTCATAAGTTCCCAGTTGAATACTGGTTGGCTGGGTGAGAGGCTCTAGGGGTAGCTGGAAAGGGGTAACATTCCCCATTAGGGAGAGGCACCATGTTGCTGTGGAGACCTATACACCATTAGGCGCGCCTCTGAAATTTATATATATTCTCAAAAGCTTCATGGGAAATGAGCTAGGACTCAGCGGCACCTCCTATTGGATGTAGTGTCCCTCAAGTCACACCTGATTCACTGAGCCGTGAAATGTGAGTGGAATTAGAGCCAACCATATACTCATCTGCAGACAGCTGTTTTGGGGGTGTTTGCCCTTCATCAATGCAGAGTAGATGCTGTTTAGCCGGGTGAGAGGCTCCAGGGTCAGCTTTTAAATGGTGTCTCCCTAATGAGGAATGTTACCCCCTTCATAAAATCTCCAAATATTCTCTATCCGCCCATCTCAGAGGGCAGAATACAGTGCACGACCCTGCACACAGGTAAGGCTATAAAGATGGCACCTACCCAGCTCGTTCATCGCTCTCCGATATTCCTCATCGAATGACAACTTCATGATGGCGCAGCTGGCCTGGCAGATCTGCGGCTCCACGGGCACCGGGGCTGAAAGAGAGACCTCGAGTGACTCCTGGGTGTGAGCGCTCTGATACTGAGTGACTATAACCGGAGGCTGCAGCGGAAGCAGAACCAGTAACTAAAGGGGGACTCTCACCAGAGATGATGTATCCATAGAATATACCAGCAAAATCTGGCAGCTGCAGGACACAAAGGAGCCGGAAAGTGTCAGCTCAGAATAGAGATCCAGACGGGCTTACACACCACGCTGTTGTATAAGAGTTCTGAGTACAGCCAAGTACAGCGCTCCCCTGTACTGGGAACTCCCATAGAGGAGAATGGAGAACACAGCGCTCCCCTGTACTGGGAACTCCGATAGAGGAATGGAAAACACAGCGCTCCCCTGTAACTGGGAACGCCCATAGGGAGAAGGGGGAACACAGCGCTCCCTGTACTGGAACTCCCATAGAGGAGAATGGAGAAAAAACACAGCGCTCCCCTGTACTGGGAACTCCCATAGAAAAAAGAATGGGGGAAACACAGCGCTCCCCTGTACTGGGGAAATCCCCTAGAGGAGAATGGAGAACACAGCGCTCCCTGTACTGGGAACCTCCCATAGAGGAGAATGAGAACACAGTGCCCCCCGTTACTGGGAACTCCCATAGAACAGAATGGAGAACACAGCGCTCCCCTGTACGGGAAAAACCCATTTGAACAGAATGGAGAACCCCAGCGCTCCCCCTGTACTGGAATTCCATAAGGAGAATGGAGAACACAGGCCCCCCTGTACTGGGAACTCCCATAGAGGAGAATGGGAAACACCGCTCGACCCTGTATTGGGAACTCCCATAGAACGGAATGGAGAACCCAGCGCTCCCCTGTACTGGGAACTCCCATAGAGGAGAATGGAGAACACAGCGCTCCCCTCTACTGGTAAATCCCATAGAGGAGAAAGGAGAACACAGCGCTCCCTGTACTGGGAACTCCCATAGAACAGAATGGAGAACACAGCGCTCCCCTGTACTGGGAACTCCCATAGAGGAGAATGGAGAACAAAAGCGCTCCCCTGTACTGGGAACTCCCATAGAGGAGATGGAGAACACAGCGCTCCCCTTTTACTGGGAACTCCCATAGAGGAGAATGGAGAACACAGCCCCCCCTGTGTACGGGAACTCCCCTTTGAACAGAATGGAGAACACAGCGCTCCTCTGTACTGGGAACTCCCATAGAGGAGAATGGAGAACACAGCGCTCCCCTGTACTGGGGAAATCCCATAGAGGAGAATGGAGAACACAGCTCTCCCCTGTAATTGGGAACTCCCATAGAACAGAATGGATAACACAGCGCTCCTCTGTACTGGGAACTCCCATAGAGGAGAATGGAGAACACAGCGCTCCCCTGTACTGGGGAACTCATATAACAGAATGGAGAATACAGCGCTCCCTGTACTGGGAACTCCCATAGAACAGAATGGAGAACACAGCGCTCCCTGTACTGGGAACCCCCATAGAAACAGAATGGCGAACACAGCGCTCCCTGTATTGGGAACTCCCATAGAGGAGAATGGAGACAACAAACGCTCCCCTGTACTCGGAACTCCCATAGAGGAGAATGGAGAAACACAGCGCTCCCCTGTATGGGAACTCCCATAGAGGAGAATGGAGAACACAGCGCTCCCCTGTACTGGGAACTCCCATAGAGGAGGATGGAGAACACAGCGCTCCCCCGTAAATGGGAACTCCCTAGAGGAGAATGGAGAACACAGCGCTCCCCCGTACTGGAACTCCCATAGAGGAAGAATTGGAGGAACACAGTGCTCCCCTGTACTGGGAACTCCTATAGAGGAGAATGGAGAACCCCAGCGCTCCCTGTACTGGGAACGCCCATAGAGGAGAAGGGGAGAGCACAGTGCTCCGCTGTACTGGGAACCCCCATAGAGGAGAATGGAGAGAACCCCGCGCTCCCCTGTACTGGGAACTCCCATAGAACAGAATGGAGAACACAGCGCTCCCCTGTACTGGGAACTCCCATAGAGGAGAATGGAGAACACAGCGCTCCCCTGTACTGGGAACTCCCATATAGGAGAATGGAGAACACAGCGCTCCCCTGTACTGGGAACTCCCATAGAACGAATGGAGACACAGCGCTCCCCTGTACTGGGAACTCCCCTAGAGGAGAATGGAGAACACAGCGCTCCCCTGTACTGGGAACTCCCCTAGAGGAGAATGGAGAACACAGCGCTCCCCTGTACTGGGAACTCCCCTAGAGGAAAATGGAGAACACAGCTCTCCCCTGTACTGGGAACTCCCATAGAACAAGATGGAGAACACAGCGCTCCTCTGTACTGGGAACTCCCATAGAGGAGAATGGAGAACACAGCGCTCCCCTGTACTGGGAACTCTCATATAACCGAATGGAGAACACAGCGCTCCCCTGTACTGGGAACTCCCATAGAACAGAATGGAGAACACAGCGCTCCCCTGTACTGGGGAAAACCCCCATAGAACAGAATGGAGAACACAGCGCTCCCCTGTACTGGGAACCCCCCTAGAACAGAATGGCGAACACAGCGTCCCCTGTATTGGGAACTCCCTAGAGGAGAAATGGGAGAACACCCGCGCTCCCTGTACTGGGAACTCCCATAGAGGAGGATGGAGAACCCCAGCGCTCCCCTGTACTGGGAACTGCCATAGAACAGGATGGAGAACACCGCCTCCCCTGTAACTGGAACTCCCCATAGAGGAGAAGGAGAACCAGCGCTTCCCCTGTACTGGGAACTCCCATAGAGGAGAATGGAGTAAACAGCGCTCCCCTGTACTGGGAACTCCCAGAGAGCAGAATGAGAAAACAGCGCTCCCCTGTAGTGGGAACTCCCATAGATGAGAATGGAGAACACAGCGCTCCCCTGTGCTGGAACTCCCCTAGAGGAAATGGAGAACACAGCTCTCCCCTGTTTCTGGGAACTCCCATAGAACAGAATGGAGAACACAGCGCTCCTCTGTACTGGGGAACTCCCATAAGGAGAATGGAGAACACAGCGTCCCCTGTACTGGGAAACTCTCATATAACAGAATGGAGAACACAGCGCTCCCCCGTACTTGGGAATCCCATAGAACAGAATGGAGAACACAGCGCTCCCCTGTACTGGGGAACTCCCATAGAGGAGAATGGAGAACACAGCGCTCCCCTGTACTGGGAACTCCCATAGAGGAGAATGGAGAACACAGTGCCCCCCTGTACTAGGAACTCCCATAGAACAGAATGGAGAACACAGCGGTCCCCTGTACTGGGAACTCCCATAGAACAGAATGGAGAACACAGCGCTCCCCTGTACTGGGAACTCCCATAGAGGAGAATGGAGAACACAGCGCTCCCCTGTACTGGGAACTCCCCTAGATGAGAATGGAGAACACAGCGCTCCCCTGTACTGGGAACTCCCATAGAGGAGAATGGAGAACACAGCGCTCCCCTGTACTGGGAACTCTCATATAACAGAATGGAGAGATGTGCACAAGCCTGACCAGATCTCCTATCTGAGCTGACACTGTCGGGGGCTCAGAGGTGGGGTCCACACCTATCACCCATTGAGGGCTTATCTTAGCAATAACATGAAAGTACAAGATGGAAACATCCCTTTAATCACCTAATTAAACACAATCAGTGATCTCGTCCCTCTCCCCCATGCAGATGAACGTGATATCACTGAGATTATTCCGCTCATTGCAGCCTCAGTCCCAACCAACCTGCACAGAACACTTTGTCTACGTCACTGCTGATCTATCTCCCATTGAGCCGTTGCTCCTCTCGTATTCGGGGCGTATGACCGGGACACTTCCATTTGTTACACGGGGTCCAAGCATTTGATAAACCTGCTATATCTGCACCTCAACAGGTTTGGTAAACAGCTGTATACACTGCTCTGTGCAGTGAGACATTTCATTGGGGGAGAGCTGCGGGTGGATACAGTATAGAAGCACCAGCTTGCCCGCTGACTTGTGCGCATGCGCGCTGTAAGGAGATTGTCACTGCTGTACTGTAGCCACCCATTGCCTTCCACAAATGCATTGCCACACTACTCTGTACATTGTGACTTTTCATTCAATAAGGGCAGTGGATGGCTATATAATGGAAGCAGCGGCTGCCCTGCTGACATTTGCGCATGCGCACTGACAAGGAGACCGTCGCTGCTATACTGTAGCCACCCACACCGGCTGTGAGCTGCTACAGTATAGAAGCACCGGCGCATGCGCACTAGCCATGCCCATACGTATCAATGAAGAGATGACATTAGGGACATCGCCACTTATGGCCATATACAGAGTAATAAAAAGAAACATAAAAAACACATTGCATCGATAAAGTATATATATACATTGCAGCCTATAGTGACCATAGCGAAATATGCCCCAAAATAATCATTAAAAACCTCTGTGTGAACGTCCCCTATTGTTGGTTGCCTCCTAAAAATAATTGTGGCTCCTTATGGGAGCCGTCGGTGGTTGGGGCTGCACGGTCTTGCTGACCGTACCCGTGGTTGGGGCTGCATGGTCTTTCTGACCAGTTACCTGTGGTTGAGGCTGCACGGTCTTGCTGACCAGTTACCTGTGGTTGGGGCTGCACGGTCTTGCTGACCAGTTACCTGTGGTTGGGGCTGCACGGTCTTGCTGACCCCGTTACCGGGTTGGGGGGGGGGGTTTTTTCAAAGGTCTTGTGCCGTTACCGTGGTTGGGGCTGCCGGGTTTTTGCTGACCAGTTAGTGGTTGGGGGTTTCACCGGTCTTTCTGACCAGTTACCGTGGTGGGGGTGCCGGGGCTTGCTGACCGTTACCGTGGTGGGGCTGCACGGTCTTGCGACCGTTACCTGTGGTGGGGCTGCACGGTTTGCTGACCAGTTACCTGTGGGGTTGGGGCTGCACGGTTTGCGGGCAGTTTCCGTGGTTGGGGTGCACGGTCTTGCTGACCAGTTACCTGTGGTTGGGGCTGCACGGTCTTGCTGACCAGTTACCCGTGGTTGGGGCTGCCGGTTTCTTTTTTGCTTTTACCAGTTACCGTTTTGGCCTGGGGGGTTTTCACGGTCTTTGACCATTACCCGTGGTGGGGCTGCAGGTCCCTTTCTGACCAGTTATTGTGGTTGGGGGGTTCAGGGCTTTCTGACCAGTTATCTGTGGTGGGTGCACGGTCTTGTGACCCCGTTACCGTGGTTTGGGGCTCACGGTTTGTGACCCGTTACTTTGGTGGGGCTGCACGGTCTTTTTTGGGCCAGTTACCCTTTTGGGTTGGGGTGCCGGTCTTTGTGACCAGTTTCCTGTGGTTGGGGCTGCCGGGCTTGCTGACCATTACCTGTTGGGGCTGCACGGTCTTGCGCCATTACCTGTGGGGGGGGTGCCGGTCTTGCGACCAGTTACCCCTGGGTTGGGGCTGCACGGGCTTGGACCAGTTACGTGGTTTGGGGCTGCACGGTCTTGCTGCCAGTTACCGTGGGTTTGGGGCTGCACGGTCTTGCTGCCCCGTTACCCGTTGGGGCGCACGGTCTTTCTGACCATTCTCTGGGTTGGGGGTGCCGGTCTTGCTGACCAGTTTTCCCTTTGGTTGGGGGCGCACGGTCTTGCTGACCAGTTACCCCTGGTTGGGGGCGGTCTTTCTGACCAGTTACCCCGGTTTGGGGCTGCACGGTCTTGCTGAACCCGTTTACCGTTGGGGCGCACGGTCTTGTACCATTTTTCCCGTGGTTGGGGCGCACGGGGCTTGCTGACCCTTACCTGGGTTGGGCTGCGGTCTTGCTCCAGTTACCCGTGGTTTTGGGGTGATGGGCTTTCTGACCCGTTAAATGGTTGGGGGGTGAGGGCTTTTCGGACCGTTACCTTTTGGGGTGACGTCTTGCTGACCGTTACCCCTGGTTTTGGGGTGAGGTTTTTGACCAGTTACCTGTTTGGGGTGCACGGTTTGCTGACCGTTTCCCGTGGTTGGGGCTGCACGGTTTGCTGACCAGTTACCGTGGTTGGGGGTGAGGTCTTTCTGCCAGTTACCCCTGGTTGGGGGGCAGGTCTTGCTGACCCTACCGGGTTGGGGGTGACGGTCTTGCGACCCGTTTCCGTTTGGGGGGACGGTCTTGCTGACCCCTTACTGTGGTTGGGGCTGACGGTCGTGCTGACCAGTGACCCGTGGTTGGGGCTGCACGGTCTTGCTGACCAGTTACCTGTGGTTGGGGCTGCACGGTCTTGCTGACCAGTTACCTGTGGTTGGGGCTGCACGGTCTTGCTGACCAGTTACCTGTGGTTGGGGCTGTATGGTCTTGCTGACCAGTTACCTGTGGTGTAGGCAGTGGGTTGAGTCTTCCCCCCTTTCCTCGGTGTTAAACATTTCTATATATTTTATAGATATTTTATGTGATCGAGCGACAAAACAGTGGAAAGAGAATGATATTTGCTTTTCCAAATTTCTGCACCCTTGTAACCCCCTGTATAGAGCGTGTACCTGGGCTGCGGTCATGCGCGGCGTCCGCCTGCTCGTGGCTCAGCATCCAGTCCCAGCAGGTCTCCGTGTAGGAGCGGATCTGTTCCAGGATATGGAGGACTCTCATCTCCTTCTTGGCCTGCCCCTCGTCCGGCTGGGAGAAGATGACGTTGTGCAGCGCGGCGTTGGCGCGCATGCGGGCGTCCTTGAAGCTCTGCGATTCCAGGGTCTTCGCGTCGCTCTCCGTCTCGTGCAGGATCTGGAGCAGCAGCGGGAGGCAGCCGGAGCGGCGCATCGCCTGGCAGCTGTCCTGGGAGCTGGACATGGCCAGCAGCGTGCGGGACATGTCGTCTTTATCCCGCGTGGCCAACATGGACAGAAGCCAGAAGACCACCTCCACCTGCAAGCAAGAGGCGGCAGGACGTCACAACGGGCAGGACGCCACCTTCCAGCAGCTCGGGCGCGGGCAGACCCTCACCTTGTTCTCTGGTGGAGCAGCATTGTCCTCCGCTTGAGGGACGCTCTCTGCCAAAATCTTCTCTGGGGGTTCATGACTGACGCTGGGCTGTGAACAGGTATATAGTATATACATAAGGACATACAGGTCATATCATTAGGTAAGTAGTGGTAGTGTCCAGTCTGAAGCAAGGCGGCCACACCACGGGCGCATGCTATACAGCACCTATAGCAGGGAACCCACATAGCAGAGCTGGGGAGCAGATAGACACCCTACAGAAAGGAGCAATGGGGCCCCCTCAGCCTCTGGGCCCATAGCAGCCTCTATGGCTATAGTTACGCTCATGCCCCTAAGAGCTTAGACCTAGTGACCAGGTCCGGACGAAGAATGACTGGATCCTGGAAGACGCGGTCTGCGCTTGGCAAAACTGGCGACAATGAAGGAAGTGGGCGCCATCTTGGATTTGGAGCTCCCGCACGTCCCTCCACACAGCTCCACTCATAGTTGGTGGGACAACCCTCCCCAGCCCCCTCCAAGCTTGGTGCTAAAGAGGTGGAAGGGAAGATTATGCAACCTTAAAGGACATTTTGGCTTCTTATTTCACTGTGGGGGGCACAAAAGCGGCAATGTTCTTTATCAGTGGGCGGTGGAGCTCCCACCATAGACTGTGATGCTATAGTGATAGTATGTCATCAAAATCTGATAGGGGCCAGGTCCACCTCTGGGCCCTCCTCTATTCCAGAAACAGGGCCCCGAAAGTGTCGGCTCAGAATGCAGATCCAGTCAGACTTGTACACAACTCTCCATTCTGTTCTATGGGAGTTCCCAGTACAGGGGAGCGCTGTGTTCTCCATTCTGTGTCTAGGGGGGTTTCCCAGAAACAGGGAGCGCGGTGTTCTCCATTCTGTTCTATGGGGGTTCCCAGTAAGGGGAGCGGCTGTGTTCTCTATTCTCTCTATGGGAGTTCCCGGTTACAGGGGAGCGCTGTGTTCTCCTTTCTCCTCTATGGGAGTTCCCAGTACAGGGAGCGCGGTGTTCTCTATTCTCCTCTATGGGAGTTCCCGGTACAGGGGAGCGCTGTGTTCTCCATTCTCCTCTATGGGAGTTCCCATTACAGTGGAGCGCTGTGTTCTCCAATCTCCTCTATGGGAGTTCCCAGTACAGGGGAGCGCTGTGTTCTCCATTCTCCTCTATGGGAGTTCCCAGTACAGGGCAGCGCTGTGTTCTCCTTTTCTCCTCTAGGGGAGTTCCCAGTACAGGGGAGCGCTGTGTTCCCATTCTGCTCTATGGAATTTCCCCAGTACAGGGGAGCGCTGTCTTGTTTCTCCATTCTGTTCTATGGGAAATTCCCAGTACAGGGAGCCTGTCTTCTCCATTCTGTTCTATGGGAGTTCCCAGTACAGGGAGCACTGTGTTTCTCCATTCTGTTCTAGGGGAGTTCCCAGTACAGGGGAGCGCTGTGTTCTCCATTCTGTTTCTATGGGAGTTCCCAGTACGGGGGAGCGCTGTGCTCTCCTTCTCCTCTAGGGGACTTTCCAGTACAGGGGAGCGCGGGTTTTTCTCCATTCGTTCTATGGTTTCCCCAGTACAGGGGAGCGCTGTGTTCTCCATTCTCCTCTATGGGAGTTTCCAGTACAGGGAAGCACTGTGTTCTCCATTATGTTCTATGGGAGTTCCCAGTACAGGGCAGCGCCGAATTCTCTCCATTCTGTTCTATGGGAGTTCCCAGTATAGGGGAGCGTTTGTGTTCTCCATTCTGTTCTATGGGAGACCCCAGTACGGGGGAGCACTGTGTTCTCCATTCCCCTCTATGGGAGTTCCATACAGGGAGCGCTGTGTTCTCCATTCTCCTCTTTGGGGAGTTCCCAGTACAGGGAGTGCTGTGTACTCCATCTGTTCTATGGGAGTTCCCAGTACAGTGGAGCGCTGTGTTCTCCTTTTCTGTTCTAGGGGATTTCCCCATTACAGGGGAGCGCTTGGTTCTCCATTCTGTTCTATGGGAGTTCCCAGTATAGGGGATTGCTGTGTTCTCTCCATTCTGTTCTATGAGAGTTCCCAGTACAGGGGAGCGCTGTTTTTCTCCTTTCTGTTCCTTTGGTGGTTCCCATACAGGGGAGTCTGTGTTCCCTCCATTCTGTTCTTTGGGAGTTTCCCATTACAGTGGAGCGCTGTTTTCTCCATTCTCCTCTATGGGAGTTCCCAGTACAGGGGAGCGCTGTTTTTCTCCATTCTATTCTATGGGATTCCCAGTACAGGGGGAGCGCTGTGTTCTCCATTCTGTTCAAATGGGAGATCCCAGTACAGGGGAACGCCGTGTTCTCCATTCTGTTCTATGGTAATTCCCAGTACAGGGGAGCGCTGTGTTCTCCATTCTGTTCTATGGTAATTCCCAGTACAGGGGAGCGCTGTGTTCTCCATTCTGTTCTATGGGTCTTACCAGTACAGGGGAGCGCTGTATTCTCCATACTTTTCTATGGGAGTTCCCAGTACAGGGGTCCGCTGTGTTCTCCATTATTTTCTATGAGAGTTCCCAGTACAGGGAGCGCTGTGTTCTCTTTTCTATTTTATGGGAGTTCCCAGTACTGGGGAGCGCTGTGTTCTCCATTCTGTTCTATGGGAGGTCCTAGTACAGGGGAGCACCGTGTTCTCCATTCTTTTCTATGGGAGTTCCTAGTACAGGGGAGCGCTGTGTTCTCCATTCTGTTCTATGGGTCTTCCCAGTACAGGGGAGCGCTGTATTCTCCATTCCCATAGAACAGAATGAAGAGTTGTGTACAAGCCTTACCAGATCTCCATTCTTAGCCAACACTTTGAGGTCCGTTTCCCAAGACAGGTGCAGGGCCCAGAGGTAGAACCTGCACCTACCAGACCTTGATGGTTTATCATAGCGCTATACTATGAAATTCTATGGTGGGATCACCCCCTTGATTATTACTATGTGGGACCAGTATTACGTTGTAGCTCATAGCAGGGGGCACTAGCACTTTGTGGGGGGCTCAGTGTTTGTGCACAGAGGAGCTTTTACCTCTGTCGACTGCTCGTGGTTTTCAATTCTTCGGATTTCCTCCAGCTGCTGCTCAATCTGCTCCACGCGGGACGCTCGGATCTGTCAGACAGAAGTCATGTGAATCCGGCTAGGTCAGTATTTCTGATGTTTGGCTAATACATAAAAATACAGTTAAAGTGTCTAATTTTCTGGAAGTTGTGCGCACAAGGCAGCAGTTGTATGACGTGTGCATAATATGGCGGTTGTATGCACAATGGGGTGGTTGTATCATGTTGTGTGCAAAAGGTGGCGTTTGTATCATGTTGTGTGCACAGTGTGGCGGTTGTATCATGTTGTGTGCACAGTGTGGTGGTTGTATCATGTTGTGTGCACATTGTGGCGGTTGTATCATGTTGTGTGCAAAAGGTGGCGTTTGTATCATGTTGTGTGCACATTGTGGCGGTTGTAACGTGTGCACATTGTGGCGGGTAGAATCAGGTTGTGTGCACATTGTGGCGGGTAGAATCAGGTTGTGTGCACATTGTGGCGGGTGAATCAGGTTGTGTGCACATTGTGGCGGGTGAATCAGGTTGTGTGTACAGTGTGGTGGCAATTTCAACTGTATCAGGTTTTTAGGGAACCGTAGACGTCAGTTGGGCCATTCTGTATCTCTGCATGTGTCAGATGGGATACACTGCGGCATCATCAGATTCGGTATTATGTGGCTACGCTACACAAGAAGCTTTTTTCTTGCAGTAAATAGGGAGATCCATGGTGCCCCCTTTCAGAGCCTGCTCCGCTACGACACTTTTATGTTACAGGGCAGTTTTCTTATTAGAAAAATATAAGCAAATGGAAATGGCGCGCTGCTGGTGAACTCCAGAAGTCCTTGTATTTCATGGACAACCATTCACTTGAACTGCAGAGGAAACACTAAGGGCGACATGTATGAACGGGCTTTTCCCTGTTTTTTTTGGCGTTACTGCCCCCCGGCCGAATCCCCCTGTCGGCGGGGGTTCAGTGTTGGCGCAGGTTCGCCACTTTAGCTGCGCCCCGCATGAAGGGGCGGGCATGGGGGCCGGTGTGGGCGGGGTAGGCGTTCCGGGGGGGGACGCGGGGGCCCCTTAAAATTTCCCAGGCATGACATGGGGTCGGCAAAGTGAGGCGCAGTGCGGTCGGCAGCTCGACAGGCAACCGGGGGTTTTTTTGGTCTAAACCCGCCGGCAAGTGGCAGGGTCCCAACATCAGGGAAAATAGAAGATCGCCAGAAAAACTCGGCGTCCGTCCGTGCAGCAGGAGTAGATTCCAAAAAATCGCCTTTAAAAGGGGGGAAAACATGTCAGAAAAAAGGGTAACGTAAAAAAAAACAAAATTAAAAAAAAAAACACTTTCCCCAAAAATCTAGAAACGCCCAAAATCAAAATTATGATATTGGAAATTGCCCGGAAATAAGTAATTCAAAAAACTGCACCCATTCTCATTGGCGGCATAAACGGCAATAGAATGGAGCGACAGTGAACCATTAAAACCTGGGGAAGGGTTGACCAAACAGAAACAAAGGCGGGAATTCAAAATACAGTAAAAAAAAGGAAAAAAACTGATTGGGTTTGCTACCGGGACTTGGCAGCCAGCCCAAACAAATAGGAGCGACGAGACCCCTTAAAACTATGGGAAATTTTGACCAATCAAATGGGGCACAAAGACCATTCTGTCTATGGAGAAATTTTGACCAATCAGAATCCACGGGGGGGATAATTCAAAATACAGTAAAAAGAAAAGAGCGATTGGCTGAGCTGCGGGGCTTGGCTATCCCAGCCAATCAAGCGCGAGCTACTTCTCCCTTTAGTTATGGAGGATGGGCGCTCTGAAATCTGCGTCGCGCCGTGGGCATGAAGTATTAATAAAAAAATTTTTTTTTAAATGTAAAACATTATCAGATAAAAGAAGAACCCTTTTTTTACAAATAAAGAGTTAAAAACCCAAAAACGCGTTTTCCGGGACCCCCGCACATAGGGAATTTTCAAAAGGGAAAAAATTGCCGGGGAAATACATAAATTTAAATTTTTTTAAACTATTCTCATTGGTCGGCATAAACCACCCAAACAGAATAGGGGCGACAATGTCCCCTTATACCTGGGGGGTTGACCGGGGCTGTCCACCCTTAGCCAATCAGGGGAGCACTTTTTTCCTAACTATGGGGAAAAGGGGAATTTTGAGCTTTTTTAAAAAATTTAATTTTTAATTTTTTTTATTTTTTTTTTTTTTATTTTATAATAAAGGGGAATTAAAAATTTTTTAATTTACATTTAATTCGCTATTCTTTTCTAAACGGCCAAAGAAAGGGAGGAAGTGAATCCTAGTGGAAACATTGCACCATAAAATAAGGAGCCGTTTTCTTTCCAAAAAAGGCTGTTGGTTAATCCTTTTAATAGAGCGACGGCCAAAACCTTGGAGCTAGGTGACGAAAAACCCTTTAGTCGGGAGAAGTTTTTTCCAGGGGAAAATTTCTAAAAAGCGTTTTGCGGCCGGGGCTTGGTAACCCGAACAGACGCCATTCCTCCCATTTGTCAGGAAAGGGTCTGATTCGGCGTAGCGCGGATATTAAAAAAAATAATTTATGCATTTTAATGGAAATCTTTTAGGTTAAACGTTCCCCAACGGGAGGGTTCTTGTAATTTTTTTTTGCTTTTATGGTGGTTTTTAAAATAAATGGACCTTTTAAATTTGGGAGAGTTTCCCAATTGATTAGGGTGAAAGCCCTTATTTTGGAAAAACCAATGGATAGGGCCAAAATTGCCCCCAATTTAACCCATGGGAAAATTGTTAGAGACATTTTATTTTTTTGGGGAAGGGCTACCATTTAGTTGGGGGACATATTTATAGAGTTATGTGGGTCTTTTGGGGTCTTATTTAATTGGTTAATTTAAATTGGGAATAAGGACAAGATTATCCTTGGAATAAAATTTTTCAGAGTGCCCTTGTTAAAAAATGAGTTGGGGGCTTTAATACCTTTTTTTTTTTAATTTTTTATAAAATATAATTTAAAAATGCATTTTTTTTTTTTAATATTTTTTCCGCCCCCCTTTTAACCGGAATTCAATGGGGCCATCTTTTTTATAATATTTTGGGAAGTACCGGTTTTTTTTGGCTGCTTTAAAAAACCCCCCGGTAGCTCGCCTCGCTCTTTTGGCCCTTTAAAGGGGGTTTTTAATTTGTCCCCGCTTTAAAATTTTTTTCCCCATAAACCTCATGAAAATGTTTTTGCGCTCCTATTCTAATGGTAACCCCCAGGTTAAACCAAATTCACTCTTTCTGATTTTTTTTATTGGGTTAAAGGGTCCGCCTAATTTGATTGGCCCAAATTTCCCCTCCATGGGAATAATGGGCTTTGTGCTCCTATTTGATTGGCTGGTTTGCCGACCAATGAAAATAGCTTAAACAATTTGAATTACTGTATTTCCCGGCAATTCTCTCTATTGCAACCCCTATGTTAGCGCGGGCTCGGCGACAAACGCGGTATGTTGGGTTTTTAACTGCTTTATTTGTAAAGAAGGGTTCGCTCTTTATCGATAATTTTTTTACATTTAAAAAAATATTTTTTTTATTAATACTCCATGCCGCACGGGCTGAGGCCGAGATTTCAGAGCGCCCATCTCTCCATAGACTATAATGGGAGAAGTAGCTCGCGCTCTGTTTTGGCTGGGATAGCCAAGCCCCGCTGCTCAGCCAATCAGCTTTTTCAGCATTTTTACAGTATTTTTGAATTATCCCGCGTGGATTCTGATTGGTCTAAACTTCCCCTAGACTAGAATGGGTTTTTCCTTTTTCACTCCTATTATGTTGCCCCCATGAGGCTTAGCCAAGTCCCCGGTAGCTTAAACCCAATCAGCTCTTTTCGCATTTTTACTGTATTTTGAACTATACCGTCCTGGATTCTGATTGGTCTAAACTTCCCCATAGGTTTTAATGGTTCACTGTCGCTCCTATTCTGATTGGCCGGTTTATGCCGACCAATCAGAATAGCTTTCTGAATTTGAATTACTGTATTTTCCCGGCAATTTCCAATATCCTAATTCTTGAATTAGGATATTGGAAAGTGATTTTGTTTTATGTATTTTTTATTTTTAGGTTTCAGCTCTTTTCCTGAGAATGGTTGAACGCCTTTATAAAGGCGAATTTTTTGATTCATACTCCGCATCAACATGTGGAATGATTTCTCGCTGTTCCAGCCTGTCTCGCATCAGAACTGTTTTTCGGCGCAGTCCCGCACGGCGCCTAAGTCCCGCACTGCGCCCATGTCCCCGCACTGTGCCCCACACACACTCGCGAGGCGCAGGGAACTTTTGCCCGCATGTACGAGCGCACCGCCTCGGACGGCGAATCTTAGGCGCAGCGCCGCACTGTGCCTCAGTCCCGCACTGCGCCCCACACACTGGCGAGGCGCGGTGGACTTTTCCCTGCATGTATGAGTGCGCTACCTCCGGCGCCGAATCATAGGAGCAGCGCCGCACTGCGCCTCAGTCCCGCACTGCGCCTCAAACACTGGCGAGGCGCGGCAGACTTTACATGCTATGTATGAGCGCGCCCCGGCCCGGACATAAATCAGGCGCAGATTCCGCCGGAAAAAAGGTTTTTTTTGTTGAGGAACTAGAAGAGATTTTATCACCCTCTGTGCGCTCAGGTTTCCCAAGTGACTGACCTGTGTACTTCTCCCCCTCTGCTGTTTGTTCTATCTGAGAGCAGGGAGTGACGTCATCACACAGGTCACGGCAGTCAAAGCTTGTTTGTTATCTGATCTTTCAGTCAAAAGACAGTAATTACTGCTGTTTACTTTAACTCAGAAGCTTCCCTGGTCCTGACAGCAGTAGATTTATCTAATTAGCAGAGATCTGAATACAGGAAGCTCATATGCTAATTACAGGCAGCTTGACCAGGAAGTGACAGAGCAAAACAGCATTATTTCATTCAAGCATCCTATGAAACTTTGAGATGAGACAACCCCTTTAAGGCCAGGTTCTCACATTGCAGTTGAAAAACACAACAAAGAATGCAAGTAATTAGAATACGCACGCGTTTAGTCTTTTTTTTTTGTATAAACCTTTTTTATGTAAAATAGCAAAATAAAAACAGACAAGAAGGCGACCCAGGAAATTGTCACAAAAAAAACTGATTTCTCTTTGCGTTTTTTGAATTGATCCCAATTTCACCTGCTCCAAATCAGATTTAGTGACAAAACCACCTGCAGAAAGGAGTAAGCGCTGGCATTTTTTTAATTACCTGTGTTTTTTGATGCAATTGAAAACGCAACAATAACGTCGCCTGAGAACGCAGCCGAAACACATTGACCCTCATGTAATATGTCTAACAGTAACAGGACGACACGTATGAAAAATGGCGCTGACAGGCCGGGTCTAAATAGCTTTATAGCTGTGTAGAATGTGCCAGAATGTCTGGACCTGTTCTGCTGCCGGTCATAGATTTAGTGCTTTCTAGTTCCACTACGACACCACCGGCTCCGGTAAACCCCTTGTAACTGTGCACTTCTGTTCCTCCTTCCCACGTCTCGGTCGCTGATGAAGGCCTCTAACAGCTGAAACGTCCGACCATTGGAACAGTCTCACTAACCTTAATCTTGTGCAAATTCTGTGGATTTTGAAATAATCTGCTCTTCACACTTGTCGTTCAATAATTTTTCCTTAACTGCAAAAGGAGTGCGGTGAATTTTCCATATTTTGGCCGTCCACTGAGCACCCACAATCCATTGCAGTGCGCGGCACCATTATTTCTTCTACTCTTCTCCTATTTGATGAGACTTTTTTCCTGTTCGGCTGTAATTGCTTCTTCCCAACGCTCAGAATAACCCGAGAGCAGACGCTTCTGCTAAGTGGCTCCTCGTGAAAGTTTAATGTCCATTTCCAGCAAGTGACGCCGCAGCTCTTAGCGACTATACAAGTTCTTTTTTAACCCCTTCCTGACAGCCGGTCTTACTTTTTTGGCTATTCTTTTTTTCCTCCTCGCCTTCCCAGAGCCACAACCTTTTTAGGGCCCGTTTACATTGCAATGGACAAATACCGGTGAGCGGAGAAAAGCCCTCCCCCTTCCCATTGACATGTTCAGATTCCGTCCAAAAACCGGACAGAAGAATGTGCCAGCACAATGTTTTTCGGGCGGCTGCACGGGTTTTCCATAGGGCACCATGTGCTCATTTGCGGCCGTTTTTTAAGACGGTCTGCAAAACCGCCAAACGTCTGAAAAAACGGCCGCAAACCAGTGCCGTGGGGACCTGCCCTTATTTTTCCACCTATAAAGACACCGGGGGGGTTTTATTTTGTGGGACAAGATGGACTTTCTAATGTTGTCATTCACTGCCCCATAGAATATACTGGGAAACCGCAAACTAATTTCTAAGTGAGGTGAAATATGAAAAAACCTGTACTAGCGCCCTGTTTGCAGGGTTTTGTTTTTACGGCATTCACCCTTCGGTATAAGTGACGTGTTCTCTGTATTCTGCAGGTCGATACGATTCCGGCGATACCAAATGTGTCGTCTTTTCATTAAGTTTTTGTATTTTTTAAAAAATAAGAACATTTTCTTTTTTTTTTTTTTTATAACCACAATTTTTTTAAGGAACAAAAAACTATGATTACCCAAATTTTACAAAGGGACTTATGTAAAGACAATAATTCACTATAAAAGCGAACAATGCTGTAACCCAACATTCTTGCTTGGAGTTAAATTAGCTCCTTTTTGCAGGTAGAATTTTTTTTCCTCTATTTCAATTTAAAGAAATCTAAAAACAACTAGATGTCATTCGATTCGGAGAAACAGTGTGTCCTGTTACTCGTAGTGATTCATATCTTCAGTTTCGGACAAAATCCATGTGTTTTATATATGTGTGTGTGTCATAGCGCACAAAACGAACAAAAAAATAAAACCAAACTCGTAATATAACACAAGTTTCCACTGATACACAAATTCCTTCTATAAATCACCAAATCCACAGCTAGGGACCTCTCTTCTAAATTACCTTATTCTTTGGGAAACATATAATTAATTAACCTCGGCGTTTACCCTTAGTGAGCAAGTATCTTGCCCGTTTCCGATCGGAATCAATACTACTCTCTGCAACCCCCTAACGATCATATTTTCATCCTCTCAGACTATTATCCCCAATGCTCAGTCTTCCCAAGGGATCCCTCCATTTTCTTACGAAGGTAGTATTGAGGTAAGTCTAAATGGATTTCATTAGTCGTAATTCTCTATATCTGAGAGAACTTTATATAATAAATTTGCTTTCATGTCTTAAACAAATCTTGTGGTGTATCTCTCCCTTATTCCATTCTGCCTCAATTTTCATCCATTGTCAAGAAGGTCTTTAAGGCTTTCGTTACTTCTTTTAGAGTAGCCCGAGTTCCTATCTTTCTAAATCCGCAACCATGTATAAAATGATTTTTTGGTTGCCAGGAGTGTGAGATGTATTCCTTTGTTGTTTATTGGTTGGACTGTGATTCCTTGTACTTCCGATACCTCCCTTGGGATATAAGTGAAAATATCTGCATAACTGGAGCATCAGGTACCCTAAATTGCCATACCGATTCTATAAAGGCAATACCTCATCTTCCCAATATTTTATCAGCTTTGGGCAATGCCACATACAGTGAAGCAGGTTCCGCCCGTTTCAGTTCTGCATTTTGGGAACTCTCGTAGATAGTGGCTGGTGCGTCTCATAGGATGTCGAGGCATATGTGGCCTGTGGGCCATCTGAACACCATTTCCCTCCAGTTTTCATTGACATTTGGTTTCTCACCTTTGCAGACCATTTTAATTCTGCTGTCTGACTCGGGTCCTCCCTATCTAGATCCCGATGACATGAGCATTGATCGCACGTCTTGTGTAGTGCCTTTCCCGTAGGTGGTATATAGATGTAGACAAGGTGTATGACTCCAGGTTGGCCAATTAGGAGTGTCTCAATATATCCCTTTGGCTTCTACTGTCGCTTGTTCTTACATGACTTTTACAAAAGTGGGTACACTGTGTGTATTGAAAACATTTGGCTAGCGTGCTAAATTATATTGGCTCTCTACTTCTTCCCAGCCTAAAAGAACCACTATTCTCCCGTGGTATGTTTTAGGTCCGATTTATGTCTGTCTATTATGCCGACTCCATTCCTGGTAGATTATGTTTTCTCTTCCTTGTGGGAAATTGGGAAGGTCCACATTATGGGCATATTTTGATTATGTTCATGGGAGTCCATATATTTATCTTATGGTTTCCAATGGCACCACTGTGTCTCTCAACCGTCACACTATTGTTTTGCTATACTAGGTAAGTATTTGTAAGGGGTATTGCAACAATGCCCTGGTGAATAAGCACCTGCAATTGCTGTTCTATTGTTAGGTTAGAAAAATAGCAAGTTCATGCAGCCATAATCTCTGGGTGTATCAAGCAGTAGCCTGCATTAAATTGTATAGGCGTATGTCCGGTATTTGTTGACCTCCCCCCTTTTTTGGTTATGTCAATTTTTTTATAGGCATCGAGGTCTTTTTTTTTCCAGAGAAAGCTGTAAATGCAGCTTGTATTTTCTTTACATCTTTATGGACGTAATAGTAGAGGGATATTCTGGAGTGGAATTATAGTATTCGGAGAAGCTCCCATTTTCAAAAGATGGCCTTCAAAATAGTGACAAAGGCAATAAAATGTCTACATGTTTTCTAGGCCTCTTCCCTATTTTTTCTATCAGTGGGTGTAAGTTTAACTGTATTAGAGGAGAGGTGTCTTTTCCAATTTTATTAACCTAGGTATGTATATGTGTCTTTGGTCATTGCCACCTTTAACCTTCTGATATCGAGAGTCAGGTCGTCGACGTTACCTAGAAAAACAACAATTGACTCTTGGATATGTTGATCTTTGTATCCCATATAGTCTCCCAGAATTCCATGCTCTTAATAATCGGCTACAGATGTTGCTTAGGGGAGCGTACATAAGGAGTAGTAATTCATCTGCGACGTACATAATTTGAACCTCTCCGTCCTACCAATATGCCTTCATACGTAGATTAGATGTTAGTAAATGGATGATAAGCGGTTTTTATTGCTATATTAGAGAGACAAAAGGTGACAGGGGGGCTACCATGCCTTTGTCCCTTTCTTAGTTTTTATAGGTTCTGTCAGGATCCGGTGTATTGACCTCTGCTTGGGGGTCCCTATTTACTGCCGTCAGGGAAGTCTCTAAATTCCCCATAAATACCCATTCTATCATGTCCGCATTTAACCAGGGCATTTGGACATTGTCAAATGCCTTTCCGCATCAAGGGCAAAAAGTGCCGGTGTATCTTCTTCCCATTTTGCTAGCGGAAAGGGCATCTGGGAATGCCATACTACCTAATATTAAATTACCCTGAACCTCCCCTGACAAACCCATTTTGACAAGGCTGATCAAGCTTTTGGAAGAAGCTGTGCAATCGAGTTGGCCCATATTTTTGAGAAGATCTTGCATCTTGGTTGAGTTAAAGAGATTGGCCTGTAAGAGCCGGGTCGGACGTGTGTCCTTTCCCTGTTTGGGGAGCACCTTTAATGTAGGCCGTGTTAAGCCGAGGATAGCATTGTTTTTGTGGCTATCGATATGTTCAAAATAATTTTTTCAAGTCCTCAACTATGTTGGTGCTAGAATTTTTATTAAAATCTGAACTACAGGCATCTGGACCCGGTGCTTTTTGTGATCTCGGGAGGGATTTGAATAGTGTTTGTTATCTCCTCAGTTTGTTATTGAGGCATTCACAGGGTACGATCTTCCTCTGTCAGTGTTGGAAAATATATTTTGTCTAGAAATGGTTTAAACTCTCTTTCCTGGGTATCTGTTTTTATAAAGTCTTCATGGTATTCCTTGAATATAGCTATTTTTTTCTTTTGGGTTTAGTATGGGTTACATTTGCCGAATTTCTCATTGAGTGGACGGTGTGTGGCCTATTTCTTCCCTTGGCTATATTGGCTAGTAATTTGCCTGACTTATTGCCAAATTTAAAGTAATCAGCCTGTTGGTGAGTACTGTAGATTTTTTCTACCTTTCTCCCTGCCTGATTCTAATACTCTATTTCGCTTGCTTCATTCCTGTTTATCTTCCACTGACAAAGATTTAGTGAATTTAGTATAAGAGCTCCTCAGTTTGGTAGTTGCCTCTAAGTACTTTTTGTGCGCCCGTTTCTTGATTCCTGAGGTGTACGCCAGTATCCGTCCCCGTATTACCGCTTTTGCAGTGTCCCAAAACAAGAATGGGGCGTCATTGTGTCCTTTGTTATCCCCTGAATACTCCAACCACCACCCACGTAATTTTGATCGAAAGTCCTCATCTTGGGCCAGAAAGGTTGGGAACCTCCAAAAGATATCTGTGCCCTTTGGGTGTGTGTTTTGCATGGTGAGGGAAACTGGGGCATGGTCCGATAATACCATGTCCCAAATCTTAACCTCTGTAACTTTTCTCATAGTGATATCATTTGGAAGAATGTAATCCAGCCTTGACCATGAATTTTGGGCGTTAGAGAAGAAGGTGTATTCCCTTCCCTCCAGGAAACTTTGTCTCCACACATCCCTGAGGCCAGTAGATTCTGTCAATTTTTGTAGTAGGGATGGGGTACGACTTGTCTGCCCTAAGTTTTGATTTGCCCTTCTCCTGTCCTCCCCGGACTCCATAACGCAGTTGAAGTCTCCTGCCACTACAATCTGAGCTTCAGTATCTTGTAATATACAAGAATTCAGCTCCCTAAAAAACTCCCTATCAGGATTGTTAGGAGCATAAACATTGTAGAGGCTCAGACGCCCTGCTGGAGTATCCAAAATCACATGTAGAATCCCGACTCTTCTTGATTGTCTCGGAAACTTTACTATTGCACATTGTGACCTTCCTATGTATCAGTAACTCATGACTTCTGCCTTTGCTTCCTACTGCTGGCGAACCTCCCTCTTCTCCCCTCCACATCGTAGTCATTCTTTGTATATCTTCGAGTTTCAAGTGTGTCTCTTGTTCGTTATTATGTCCCCTTAAGTTTTTCAATTGTCGGAGGATCATCCTCTTTTTGTGGGGGGATCTAAGCCCCTTCACATTCCATGTAATAATCTTAGTCATCGGAAGGGTAAAGTTTCATTTCTTAGTACCCTTTGTTCACGTAACTGGTTGGCCTCCTGCTGGGATTTTACCTTCCTTCTACTGTGTATCTTAAACCTAGCATCTTCACTAAAGTTGTGTTCGTGGAAAAACCTAGAACTATTTAAACTTTTAAAACCTTTTCTGCAACCTAGCCCTATCGGCTTCAACATCTGTTTGCTGACTTCACTTTTTTCGTACATGTATTTATCCTGTCCCCAATCTCCCTCCCAGCTAGCCAGGAGTCTCATACAGCTCCACTACCCCTCCTCCCGCCCAACCCTCTTTAACCTTGTACATAAGTTTGGATCTTTCTCGATCCCAGAGCCCCCTATAAGTCACAATAATCTCCAAAACAGCTCCACCTATTCAAAATTTCCACAATTTAGACCTTTTGCACCCCTAAGATAGACATTATAGCTCGCACAACTATCACAAATGTCACTCATCGTTTTCTTGCAGAGCGGGGAGGTAGTCCTTGCATTTCCGCCTGTTTTTGTCTCGATGGTGACTGCGCTGGTGAAAAATCCTGTGATGGGTCTGGTGTTCTTCGACCTTTTCTTAGGTCTCTCTGTCCCTCAGGCGTTTTCTCTGCCGCATCCCTGTTCTGTTCCAATCTCTATTAAGAGGCGTTTAGCTGCCTCCGGTGTAATGAGGACTAAGTCCTGCCATTATGTAGAAAGATACGAGAGTTGCGGGGAATTGCAGTGAAAACCGGATTTGTTTTTGCACAAGATCACTGCATACTAGAGAAAAGGCCCTCCTTTTTTTGGTCACCTCCGCTGAATAATCAGCGAACATTAAAATATTATGTCCTTTTATTGCCACTTTTCCTCTATTTTTTTCTTAAGGCTTGTAAAATAAGTGATTTTTCGGCAAAGTCTAAGTAGCGCACTATGATCGGCCTCGGTCTGTCAGCCCCTTCCCTATTCGCGGCTCTCGCTATCCCCAGGCGGTGAGCTCGTTCAAAATTTACAGGGGCAAGGGATTAGGTGGTGGGGGGGGTGGGGGGGGGTCAGTCCTTGTGTGTGTGTGTGTTCGGGATGTCATGTGTGCAGATTTTGTAACTGGGACTGTGAGATGGACTCCGGCTGCCGATTATGTGGGACATTGTTAACGCCTTGAACGGTTTTCAAGAGATGTCGTCTTACCTTGTCTTGTAAGGATTTGTTGAGTCTAGGGCCTTATAAAAATTGCTTTTCATCCCCTAGTACTATCTTCCTCCACTTACTGGTCTCTGCTCCAGTTCTGTCTATTGGGCTGTGTGTGGCACTTATATCTTCCTGTATCTTTCTCATAGTATCTGTTACCTGAGTTGTTCAAAAGATGCTTTGTTGTCTGGTGCTATTAAAACTTGGACTTTATGTGCCAGAAGTTTTGCATTTGGTGGCAGGCTTGCTGCCCTGTATCTGATCACTACTGTCACTATCCCTGATGAGGATACTTGCGGTTGCGACGCGCTGCTGTTATCTCGTTTGACGGGGTGGATCGGGCGCCATCTTGGAGACACACGCGGCCGGTCTCTGCAACACGGGGCTGAGGTAGGTGTAAGTGGGTCCCCCACACTGTTTCGGGTGATCAGCGGTGATCCTCTATGTGCTGCCTGGTAGTCGATGCGACGTGTAGCTGCTATTGGCTCCGTGGGAGCAGAGGAATCGTTTGTTTCTCGAGGGTCTAGCGCCGGAGCTCCTTCTCCCTGTGCTTACATGTACGCGCCGGAACCGGAAGTCCTAACATTTTCTATTTCTTTCATTTTTGCCGCAGCCCCATTTTGTGCGACCAATAACATTTTTGTCCTTCCCCCATTGACTTGAGTCAGGGCTCCTCTTTTGGGGGTTTAAAGGGGCAGTTTTTTTTTGGTCCCAATTTTGGGATAACGGTGCTTTTTGACCCAAATTTTTTTGCGGATGGAAATAAATCGATAAAAAGGGAATAGGGAAATTTTTTTTTTTCCCTTGCAGGCAAAAATTTGTAAATGTTTTATGTGTAAAAATGGCAAAAGGGAGAGATTTAAACCCTTTAAATTTTTTTTTCCCACTTTTACATTTCACCCCAAAAGGGTACTTACCACTAGGGGGCGCAATCACTTGCCCAACCTTTTTGTATTAAATAGATAATGCAAAGGGGACCAAAAAGGGGTTCTATTACTTCCTGCCCAGCAGGAAGTTAGAACCCTTCAAGGGCGGCTATGGAAGCCTTAAATAGGCTTCCAGCTCCCCAGGGGCAACCCCAATCCCGATCGGGGGGCCAATGGGGAGGGGGGAATGTCACACCACTTTCTTCATCTTTTGGGGATATTCCCAACCCCACATATTTAAAATTAAAATTTCATAAACAAACCCTCAATTCCTCTATTAAAAACTCCACTGGGTAATCACCTCACCCCCCCCATACACTCACTAACCCACTCCATACCCTTTACAACCATAAATTACCCATACCCATTTCCCCCTTTAACCCCCCAATTTCAAACACCACTATCTCATTTATACCCCCAAAAACTCCCAAATATATAACACAGGCCCAATCTTCCCTTCCCCCCCCCTTTTCCCCTTTTTAACTAAAAATTTAACAAAAACCAAACAACAACAATTTGTGGGTTAAATCTTCCCCCCCTTTTAAAACCCTTCCCAAAATACAGCCAAAACTCCAATAAAAATTCATTCATTTCCTTCAAAAACAAAAAAGAAAAAAAATTATTATTAAATTTTTTGCTTACCCTTTAAAAATTTAAAAAACTGAAAAGAGTTGTGTTATGATTAAAATCCCCTAAGCCACAAAAAAACCATTACCTTTCCTTGAGTAAACCATTTAAATGGGCCATCTTCTTCTATTAAACCAGCTTTTTTGGAAGGGCCCAAGGGGTTTGTTGAGAACTTTACTGAACAACGCCAAAAAAACCAAGGAACCCTTTTGGGGCGGGGCAAAACGGGAAGGTTTTGGGCAGGTTTCATCTTAAATCAAAAAAAAGAACACCCAACAGCTGGGGCTAACTTGTGAAAATTATTGAAGGGGGCAAACTACTCATAAAACCAAAGACACACCAGCAGCTCAGGCTAAATTTGACAAAGTGTATTGCAGGGTTCCGTTTTTTTTTTAAACAAAATACCCAAGCCAAACTTCACATACTCTGTTAAAAAAAGGGGAAAAATCCCAAAAATCTTTTCTTTTCATTTCAAAATATTTGCTACAAAAAAATACCCAAAAAAATTTTTGAAATTTTTGGGGCTGTAAAGTTCAATAATGAGGAACAGTTTAAGGGGGAGGAAGACTTCTGCAGCCCCCTGTAATTATACACCGTGCACCAATCAGCCATAATATAAAACCAAAACGGGTAAAAAACCCTTGATTATCGGGCCTTTGTCAGGGGGATAGTTTGGGGCCCCATATAATATCTGAAAACTAACACGGCCCGGGGTGAGTGGGAGAGGGGGGCAGAGCCTTTCCAAAAAAGGGGCAGGTCTTGTGGGTTTCCCCGGGTGTGAATTAGTACCTCCCAGAAGTGTCCAAACATCCCGACCACAGGGTCAGCCGGGCTGTTGAGGGTTGGGAGTAAAGGGCGACCCTCTGTCCACCCCAAAGGGCGCATTGGGCATAATTACTAAAGCCCCCTTTCCCAGGGAGAAAGGGTGTCAGGACACACAGGGGCACGCTTGCATGAGCCTTAGAGCTGCAGCCGGGTCAAAGGGGTCCATCTGCCCCTTCCACCACCAAAAGTTCTACTTTAGCTTTAAAACTGGACAATGGAAGCATCCTGATAAACTCGGGACCCGGGGCGTCACTTATTTTTAAAAGAGTGGGCCGGGGAGGGAAGAGACAAATGGGGGAGGGATGGGCAATGTCTACTGGGGGTCCTGGATTTTTTGGGATGCATTGTACCCTCCCAACATTGTCCACATAATTCCCCTAAAGTGGGTAATAGCGGGCCCCTTCACGGAAACCCCCCCGGGGGGCTACTGCGGGAACTGTCCGGGAAAGGAACAAACAAGGGGTAAGGGGTGACTCGCCCCCCCATCTGTTAAAAGGGACTCCACACAGCACTTCCCCGATCCCAGTAATGACCCTAAATTTTTCATGACAATCTTACATTGCTATTTCACTTTCTCTTTTCATAAACCCTTACTCTTTTTTTTCTGTGCACTTAGAATCTTTCGGCCCAGAGATCAATCATGGGCTCCATTAGCCCAGCCCCACCTTAAAGGGCACCGGGACTTCCCATTACAGTCCTGATGGCTCCTGTGATGCCGCCCTCTTCTTCATGTTCTTTGGTGGATGCGAGTTGTATCCAGGCTTACCCCGGGCCACGCGCCCACCTGCCCCCTCTGGCTGCGCCCCTGCCCTGATGATTTACCCATTTTGTTTTGTAATCTAATGTTCTTGCATGTGTTTGTTATTTAATAGGTAACATCTATTAGCGTTTAAAAAGGTTAAATAACACCCACCCCCCAAAAGATTTCCACTTTACCTATCTCTGCCCCAAATTCATCGGCTTCCCCAAACTTTCTTCCAGCACACAACGTAAGTGCCCCGACTCGAACTCCGGCTGTTGCCGGATGAGGTCGATTAGGGGAATGGAAGAGAAAAATTGTGATTTTGAAAAACAAAAACAAAGAAAAAAGCTTCAGAGCGTGGAGGACATATAGGAAGGGCAGGGAATGGAGACTTTGCATAGACATAAGGAATAAGGGAACAGGGGAAAGGGGAAAATTTTGGGTTCAAAAGGACTATAAAGGGGGGAAAAGGAGACATTTGCATATACAAGAGGACATATAGGAAGGGCAGGGAATGGAGACATTGTGCATATGAGCATAGAGGACATATAGGAGGGGAGGGAAAAGGAGAGTTGGAAATGAGCATGGGGGGTAAGGGAAGGGGGAGGGAAAAGAACATTTGCATATGGGATTTTAAATATAAAGGCAGGAATGGGGGACATTTGCATATAAATGGGGGCATATGGGAAGGGGAGGGGAAGGAGACATGTCAATAACAGGGGGGCTATGGAAGGGAGGGGGTGGGAAAATTGGGGGATATGAGCATAGAGCATATAGAAGGGGAGGGGAAAGGAGACATTACATATAGCATAGAGGACATATAGGGAAGGGGAGGGGAAGGAACATTTTTCATATACATAGAGGGCATATAGGGGGGAAAGGGGAGGGGAAAGAGAAATTTTGCATATGAACAAGGGACATATAGGAAGGGGGGGAATGGGGGAAAATTATGCATTAGATAGAGGACATTAGGGAAAGGGAGGGGTGAGACATTGTGCTATGAGATGGGGGACATTGGAAGGGGGGATGGGGACATTTTGCTAAGCAAGAGGGGCATATAGGGAAGGCAGGGGAAAGGGGGAAAATTTTGAATAGAGCAAAAAGGGCATATAGAAGGGGGGAATGGAGACATTTGTGCATAAAGCATGGGGGAATATAGGAAGGGAAGGGGAAGGGGAATTATGCAAGAATAGGGGACATATAAAGGGGGGGAATGGAACATTGTGCATATGACATAAACATATAGGAAGGGGAGGGAAAAAGGGGAAAATTATAATATACATAGAGGCATATAGGAAGGGGGGTAGACATTTTGCAATGAGCATAGAGGCATATAGGGAAAGGGGAGGGAAGGGGACATTGGCATAGACATAGAGGACATATAGGAAGGGCAGGGAATGGAGACATTGTGCATATGAGCATAGAGGACATATAGGAAGGGCAGGGAATGGAGACATTGTGCATATGAGCATAGAGGACATATAGGAAGGGCAGGGAATGGGCAAGCATTTGCTAGAGGACTATAGGGAAAGGGGAGGGAATGGGGACATTGTGCATAAAAGCTAGAGGACATATAAAGGGGGGAAAGGAACATTTGGGATATAAGCATGGGGGGGCATATAAAGGGGGAGGGGTGAACATTGTCATATGACATAGAGGACAATTAAAGGGCAGGGAATGGAACAGTGCATATACATAGAGGACATAAGGGAAACAGGGGAATGGAGACATTGTGCATATGAGCATAGAGGACATATAGGAAGGGCAGGGAATGGAAAATTAGAATAGGGGAAAAAGGGCATATAGGGAAGGGGAGGGGAAAGGGGACATTAGCATAGACAAGGGACATATAAAGGGCAGGAAAAGGGACATTGGCTATAGCATAAGGACATATAGGAAAGGGGAGGAAGGAACATTATGAATATGACATAGGACAATAGGGAAGGGGAGGAAAGACATGTCATAAGATAAGGGGCATTTAAAAAAGGGCGGGGAAAGGGGAAAATTTTTTGGGATATGACATAGAGGACATATGGGGAAGGGGGGAATGGGGAAATTGTGAAGACTAGAGGAATATAGGGAAAGGGAGGGAAAAGGGGAAATTGTCATATAGCATAGAGGACATATAGGAAGGGCAGGGAAAAGGAACATTTTTGCAAGAGCATAGAGGAAAATAGGAACGGGGTGGGGACTTGGCATATGGCAAGAGGACATATAGGAAGGGCAGGGAATGGAGACATTTTGCATATGAGCAAAACAATAGGAAGGGCAGGAATGGGGACTTTTGATATAAGCAGGGGGGAAAATAGGAAGGGCAGGGGAATGAACATTAGCATATGACATAAAAATAAGGAAGGGGGAGGGGGAAGGGACATTGGTGCATATAACAGGGGGCCCTATAGGAAGGGGGGGAAGGAACATTATGCATAGAGATAGAGGCTATGGGAAGGGGGAGGGGAAGGGGGAACTTGGCATTAACATAGAGGACATAAGGAAGGGGGGGAATGGAGACATTTTCTTTTGCATTAGGGGCATATAGGAAGGGGAGGGGGGAAAGGAACATACTATGACAATAGGGCATATAGGAACAGGGGGTGAGAATGTGCAATACTAGAACAAAAAGGGAAGGCAGGGTGGGGACATTGTGCATATGAAAGAACATAAGGAAAGGGAGTAATGGGGAAAAATTGTGGGTATAAAACATGGGGGACTATAGGGGAAGGGGAGGAATGGAGACATTGTCATAGCAGGGGACAAAGGAAGGGGAGGGGAAAGAACATTTCATATGGCAGGGGGAAAAGGAAGGGCAGGGAAGGGGGAACATTTTGCATTGACATGAGGTCAAGGGTTTCACATGCGCACATTACTGGGTTTAAACACAGTGGCTCAGTGGGGCCGTGGGCATGTTGAATCAATATTACCGTGGCTCAGTGGTTATACAGACATCCAGTGTTCAAGGTTAGGGCATGCAGCATGGTGGGTCGATGGTTGCACATTTTCAGCAATAGGGCTCGATGGTTTCACAGTGCGCAGGGGCTCGAGGGGTTAGCACAGTCAGCATGGGGGTTCGTGGTTTGCACATGCACACAGTGGTTTATGGTTACCAGTCGCACAGTGGCTCTGGCTAGACATGCAGCACATGGCTCAGGGGTTTACACAAGCACCGGTGGTTTAGGGTTACACAGGGTTTTTAGTGGTTAGACAGTGCACACAGGGGCTCGGGGGTTAGCAAGGGGCTGGGTGTACACATGCAGCACGGTTTTCTTTAAACAAGGGGGCTCTGTTACACAGTGCAGCACAGGGGTTACACATGCAGCACTGGTTTAGTGGTTAGCACAGTGCAGCACAGTGGTTCGTGGTTGCACATGCAGCACATGGTTGTTTTTACAAGGTGGCTAGTGGTTAGCACATGCAGCACAGGGTTAGGGTTAGTACAGTGCAGCACAGTGGCTCGGTGGTTAGCACGCACAGTGGCTCGGTGGTTAGCACAGTGCAGCACGGTGGTTGTCTTTATCAAGGTGGCTTAGTGGTTAGCACAGTGCAGCACAGTGGCTCGGTGGTTAGCACAGTGCAGCACGATGGTTGTTTTTATCAAGGTGGCTTAGTGGTTAGCACAGTGCAGCACAGTGGCTCAGTGGTTAGCACAGTGGAGCACAGTGGCGCACAGTGGCTCGGTGGTTAGCACAGTGCAGCACGGTGGTTGTCTTTATCAAGGTGGCTTAGTGGTTGAACCAGTGCGCATGTGTTAGTGGTTAGCACAGTGCAGAACGGTGTTAGTGGTTAGCACAGTGCAGCACAGTGGCTCAGTGGTTAGCACAGTGCAGCTTGGTGGTTTAGTGGTTAGCACAGTGCAGCACAATGGCTCAGTGGTTAGCACACTGCAGTACAGTGGCTTAGTGGTTAGCACAGTGCAGCACAGTGGCTCAGTGGTTAGCACAGTGCAGAATGGTGGCTTAGTGGTTAGCACAGTGCAGCACAGTGGCTCAGTGGTTAGCACAGTGCAGCATGGTGGTTTAGTGGTTAGCACAGTGCAGAACGGTGGCTTAGTGGTTAGCACAGTGCAGCACAGTGGCTCAGTGGTTAACATTGTTGCCTTAAAGCATTGGGTTCCTGGGTTTAAATCCCATGAAGGACGACATCTGCAGGGAATTTATATGTTCTCCTATTGTTCTCATGGGTTTCTACTGGTTTCCCTCAAACTCAAAAAAAATATTGTGATAGGATAATCTGGAATTTCGACTGTGAGCCCCAATAGGAGCACTGTGATGAGCATCTCTGTACAGCGCTGCGGAATATGTCAGTGCTATAGAGATGATAAGTGACGTCGCTGGGTCTCACCGTCTCCACCTGCGGCAGCTCCTCCAGCCGCTTGGACAGACTCTGGAGCTGGGAGTAATACCAGAGCTTCTCCTTCTCCTCCTTGTCGATCTCGGCCAGTAACAGAGCCCTGGCAAAAGAAATCACTTGTATCAAACCTCACATAACAGAATCGAGCGGCCGCCCTGGAGAGCGACGCACCTGACGCCTGGAGAACCCGGAGCACGTTACCAAAATACAACACATTGGATCTAGACATAGAGACCAGCCCTGCATCCAGGATGAACACTTACTATCTACTAAGTGCAGGCAATTCACATGGGGGGAGATCTGCAAACCTGATTGTACCTGGCTCAGTTTGCCACCCAAGAAACTGGGGCACTTACCTTGCACGACTTTGTGCTTTAAACACTTTTTGCAGCCCAGACAAGGGGGCGGGACTTACAACAGGAAGGGTGTGGCTTCAAATGGCACAATGTGTCTTTAATGCAAAATATTGTTGTAAAGTAAACCTAGGTGGTGTAAAGCAGTGGTGGACTGGGGAGGCTGGGGTCTAGTAGTGGAGATTATTCTTGGGCCCAAGAGTGGATTTGATGCTTGGGGCCAACAGTGGAGATTACTCTTGGGGGTTACCAGTGGAGTTGATTCTTGGGGCCACCAGTGTAGCTGATTCTTTGGGCCCACCAGTGGAGTTGATTCTTGGGGCCCACCAGTGGAGTTGATTCTTGGGGCCACCAGTGAAGTTGATTCTTGGGGCCACCAGTGGAGTGATTCTTGGGGCACCAGTGGATGATTCTTGGGGCCACCAGTGGAGATGATTCTTGGGGCCCACCAGTGGAGTATTCTTGGGGCCACCATGTGGAGGATGATTCTTGGGGCACCCAGTGGAGAGTTGATTCTTGGGGAACACCAGTGGAGATGATTCTTGGGCCACCAGTGGAGATGATTCTTGGGGCCACCAGTGGAGATGATTCTTGGGGCCCACCAGTGGAGCTTATTCTTGGGGCCACCAGTGGAGCTGATTCTTGGGGCCCACCAGTGGAGATGATTCTTGGGGCCCACCAGTGGAGCTGATTCTTGGGGCCCACCAGTGGACTTGATTCTTGGGCTCACCAGTGGACTTGATTCTTAGTTACTACCAGTGGAGTTAATTCTTGGGGCCACCAATGGAGTTGATTCTTAGTTCCCACCAGTGGAGTAGATTCTTGGGGCCCGCTAGTGGAGTTGATTCTTGGGGCCCCAAGCAGCCCACATGCTGTATGTTGTGCAGGCCCGCTCTACACTAAAATTTTGCACCAGAACTGTGGCACATGGGATCACATTCCAAGCCCTTGTTGAGCGAGGCACAAGAATGATCTCTAACACATAATACATCTGGTGCATGGCATGTTTTCCAGTTTTTGGTGCAAATTGAGCCTGATGTATGTGCAATAGTAAATCTGCTCCAAGGACTGAGAATTTCTCATGCATTTAGGTCACGTGTCAAACCCAAGGCCCGCGAGCCGAATCCTTCCCACCACGTCATTTTATGTGGCCCTCAAGAGCTTAGACACAGTGAGCAGGGATGGACACAGAAGGTCCAGCTCTCTACTTTCCATGGAGGATTCAAAGTTGTGACCTGCACCTCCACAAAGCTCTGTTCAGCAGCTCAGCACATGGTACAGACAGCCCCAGTCACCCTCCAAGGCCCTCCAAAGGCTTCTTGAGAGTAACCATATTATTGAGGTGGCCTTCTGTGACAATGAGCTTGACACCCCTGATCTAGGTTACCCATAACACATCTAAACCTAACCCGAGATAAGGGGGACCTGATGGACATTGGAAGGTAACTGTCCTCTTTCCTGCCCCTCTTTATGATTAGTGCCCGGCCCACTCCTCACCTTTCCTTGTCCAGCTCCGTCCTCAGGGTCCCGCTGGAGCGACTTTCCGCCCGTCCTTTCTTCTGAGAACTCTCCGTGTATATCGAGGACGTTCCTGAAGACCGTCCCAAGACTCCGGAAGAATCGGGAGGACCAACCCCTGAAGGTGCATACTGACCGTACAGACCCGGAATATCACCTTGTAGAGCTGCAAGAGAACTGAGCCTGGTAAGAATACATTCGGCTTCTCTGGGGGGCGGTGGAGGGGAGCACTTCCAGAGCCATCTTTTCAGCATTGTGCCCTTGGGCATAGCACTGCAGGGGGCCCTGCCCCAATACATGACATCACATTAGGCCATGCCTCTAGCCAACCCCAAGTACACCCATATTATCGTGCCACTTATGTCTGGGATCCGCCAGCCTGCAGCCTACAAGACTGATTGGCTGGGCAGGGAGCCTTTGGCTCCCTTCTTCACATGGTTTTTAACTGTTTGCATGTCCTAAAATCACACAAACAGTTAAATAAGCAAAGCCAACCAAGGGATCCATGGTATGTTTCTAGTATTCCTGGGACAAACATACACCACTTGGGGCCCCTATACTTGTGGGGCCCCCGGGCAACTGCCTAGTGTGCCCAATGGAAAAGATGGCCCTGAGCACTTCCTACACAGTAACATCTTTTTTACACAGATAAGTAGTTAGTATGAATATGTAAAACATTTTAAGGGCGTTACATTCCTTATTGGGGAGAGGCACCATGTAGGTGTGTGGAGAATTATACTCCATTAGTCACTCCACTGAAATTTAAATAAACAGGCAGTCCCCAGGATATAAATGGTATGGGGTCTGCAGGTTTGTTCTTAAGTTGAATTTGTGTGTAAGTCGGAACAGGTATATATTAAATGTAACTCAAGCACAAAAGTTTTCTCTTTCTAGTTTCAGATCGTGCAGGGAAGTGTTTTTACATCTGTTTTGCTGTCTGTGCCCCTGTTAAGAAGATTTCACCTCATTTTCACCTCATGTGCTGCTGTGGCATGCTGGCACTTGTCATTCCATAGCTACTATCTGCTGTGGAACATGGAACTCCAAGTGCCAGCATGCCCCATAAACCTCTGTTTGTAACTATGATACAGATGTAAGTCGTAATGGTGTAAGTCGGGGACTGCCTTTAGTCTAAAGGGCTCATGGAAAATGTCTCTCTATTTGTAGATGTGAGGCTTGTAATGTGAATGGGATTAGAGCCAATCAGATACTCATCTGCAGAGTGTTTATCCTTCATCAGTAGCTAAGTAGAATATTTATTGGCTAGGTTAAGCTGCCAATAGGTGGCGCTACAAGAGTCCTAGCTCATTTTCCATGAGCCCTTTAGAATATATGTAAAACTTTGTGAATATGTCTTAGTAGGGTAACCTGTCGTCTTCCTCACCAGCCCGGACCCATCTAAAAAAATGGATTTGGCATAAAACAGTGAGTCCTGTGCAAAAAGAAGGGTGCGGAGCAGGTTTGGGGGAGGGAGAGGGGAGATAGAGCTGAGTATTGGACTCATCTATGTTACCTTTCATTGGGTCCAGGACATCCGGCTGCA
>JAODAL010031981.1:0-47657 GCA_025379985.1 Phyllomedusa bahiana | reverse complement strand
GCTGTTTTAAGATTTACGTAGATGCTGCGTCAATGAACAATGCTGGGTGCACAAAAGCCCAAAAACACGTAAACTGTTATGTTTTGATAAAATTTAACGGTATTTTTTGCACCTTTCATTCACCCGTGGGGAATATAGAATTGCTTTTTTAAAGATTTACGTAGATGCTGCGTAATTGAACAATGCTGGGTGCGCAAAAGTCAAAAAACACGTAACTGTTATGTTTTGGATATAATAACGATATTTTTTGCACCTTTTCAATTCACCTTTGGTGAATATAGAATTGCTGTTTTAAGATTTACGTAGATGCGGGCATCAATGAACAATGCTGGGTGCGCAAAAGTCAAAAAACACGTAACTGTTATGTTTTGGTATAATAAACGATATTTTTTGCACCTTTCAATTCACCTGTGGGTGACTATAGAATTGCTGTTTTAAGATTTACGTGGATGCGCATCAATGAAAAAATGCTGGGTGTGCAAAAGTCAAAAAACGCGTAACTGTGATGTTGTCGTACGATACACGGTATTTTTGGCCACAAACAACCTGTGCTGACTACAAGATTGCGGATTGTAATTTAACTGAAAGGTGGATATATCAACAGTCACAAGGTTTGTAATGGGTAAAATTGAAAATGAACACCTATCTGAAATGTATACTGATAATAAAAGTGGAGTTTTGCAGCTAACAAAGAGACCTGCATTTTACTAGAAATGATGTGTATCCAATATAAGTTCAGGCTGCCCAATATCCAGGAAATTTTCAATAGCAAACTGTTAATAATAAAGATATTCCACTACAATGTCTACACTAAGTCTTGGTGAACTTTATCCAGTGTTCTTTATAGATAGAGCTTGTCTGTGTTCGCCCGCGGGGGCGAGAGTGAATTTACAGCGGTAGATGCTGCTTTAAAATTCTCTAGCTAACTACATAAAATCTAAATTGGAAGGATCACAGCTAATAGTAGAGGTTTCTCTGTGCAGAAATAGACTAATTTCGATGAGCTGTTTGGCCACAGGCAGAGCGCAGGTCCTATCCCTAGGAGACGCTGAGAGGAAAACTGAGGCTTTAAACAGGAAACGCTGTTCTATGTAAAAAACGAGGTCATGTGATTTTTCCAGCCAATCGCAACCATACACATCCCAGTCATGACTCGCACACACATCTCACCCCTGCTCTATTCTGTAATTTTGATTTGCTGGCCACCAAAATTAACAGGAAGCGCCGAAAAAGGCGCGATCTTAATAGATGATGCTCAGATTTTAACCTTAATTATCGCATGATCTGGAAATTTCGATCACCATAAAAACCTTGCCGATTTCAACTTTGTCGATAAAAAAATCGCTCAACACTAGTTATAATAAATTACTTTTTTTATTGTACTGGTGTAAGTTGAGAAATATTGGACATTTTTGCCCCTTACAACAAATCTAGCTTCACTTTGACTCCTCAGGTTCAGGCAGACCACGTTGAAATAAGTCTGCCTATCGGAGTAGTAATGCGCCTAGTTTTGCCGAACCAAGTTCATATATGTGCCTAATATTACGTGTGTGGTGTGACACACCTCCATAACGCTCCCAGAACACCCCTTCATGTTAGGTGCATTTGAAAGTGTCGAGTTTTACGAACAATGTGTCTAATACATACGTTAGGCGCATTAGACATCGTAACCAGCTCGGTTAGGTGCATTGTACTACAGAAAAAGGGTGAAAAATCCTTTCTTACATGTTGCCCTAAGTTTCAAAATAAATAGTGCCAGATTTAGTCAGCTTTAAAAATATATTAAGAACAAAATTGACTACGCTTTTCTCTCTCACACTGGTGAGCTTCATCAGACATACAGATCTCAAGCAATGTGGAGATATATACAGTACACACACACTATGGGCGACATGTATTTTTGCTGCTCTGTGGTCCTCCAAGTAGGATCAGTACCATAGTTTCTATTCACTGACATGCTATTCTGATGACTTTTCTCTTATTTCCAGCTTATCTATAGCCATTAGACATGTTAGCTGCCTTACTAATGTGCCTAACTTCCGCAATGCGCCTAACACATAGGCGAGGTGCGTCAAACTTTACAACATTTATGAACGCACAAAAACCGCTTTCATACATCAGGCGCATTATACACTGAAAAAGAGGCTCGACTATTCACTTTGATGTGCCTTCCTTCGTACATGTCGCTCTATGTATCTGGGCAGGCCTAAAAAAAAAAAAAAAAATTATATATATATATATATATATATATATATATATATATATATATATATATTATATATATATATATATTATATATATATATATATATATATATAGTGTACCATTATGGCTTTTATTTGCATCCTGCTGGAAATTTAATTTTTAGCTGTAGGTGTGACCTTTTCCTGTGATTTGAAGTAGATTTAATCCCTTTGTTCAATCAATTATTAATATACAATTAACTATTATAGTATACTTAGTAAAGATTTTAAAATCTCAAAGGCAAACATAGAAGAAAATAAGCTTGCCACTTACATTGATTCTAACAGCTATGAAGCAATGACAATTGTTATAAACCATTTCTGGATAGCTATTTAAAGCTGTAAAAGGATCACAACAGTTTTGCACTTGTTTTCCAAGAAATATATGAAGTGTATTTCATCAATACTGTACCCAACAGAATGATCAGAAATAAGGTGATACACTAATGCCTCAAGGGCATAGTTTTTCTTTAGCCACTCATTGTGTGTTCTGTATACAATAGAAGACTCATAATTGCTGTGTAGTAAAGTACATCGGCCTCCAGAGCAGTGACTACCCCTAAGGCAGAAGCCATCATGCTTCTATTAGTTACTGACTGACCTTAGTACAGATGCTTGTTATTTTTGTCTGACTGTGTTTATATTAGTTCGGTGAATAATAGAGAATGATAACTTTAACAAAGTTGTGAGCGAAGTCCAAAATAGCTTCCTAAGATATAGCAGCCAAAGAAAAAGGATGGGTTATCACACACTGTTGTAAAAGCTATTATTAAAGTTTGATAAGTTTTTATTTTTATCACACAAATATTATATTCAGTAGATAGATAGATAGAAACATAGTAGATAATGTTGGAAAAAGACACAGGTCCATTAAGTCCAACCTATAACCTTACAGTATTGATCCAGAGGAAGGTAAAAACTTGTATGAGGTGAATGCTAATTGTTCGGCACAAGAGAGAAAATTCCATCCCAAATCCCAATAAGGCAATCAGAATAAATCTTTGAATTAACATCCTATCTCCAGAATCCAGTAACCATGACCTGTGATATTATGTTTTTCAAGAAAGGCATTTAAACCATTGTCTCACTACTCTTACAATAAAGAATCATTGTATGTGATGATGATGTTGATGATGAAAACTTCTTTCCTCTACACATTGAGGATGCCCGATAGGTCTATAAAGACAATGCAAAAGATCTGTGCACTGTCCTTTTACATTTTTGTACAAGCTGATATTCTGTCTCGGTACTGCACTAGCCATATAAGTAACATAGGACCAACATGCACTAAAACGTCAGGAGACACAATGCTCAAGGCCGTGCAACCTCAAGAGAGAATGGAAACCCACAACTACTTGCTGTACAGAGCAGTAAAGAGATCAGCAGAAGTGACCACAGCTACTGAGATCCTGTGTAGCATGTGCATTTTGACATTGATGTGCACTTATTATTATTAATAAAGATATACTGTAGATACAAATAAAATGTTTTTTGATGGTCGTGGTCACTTCTACATATACAGTGGGGAAAATAAGTATTTGATACACTGGAGATTTTGCAAGTTTTCCCACCTACAAAGAATGGAGAGGTCTTTAATTTTTATTGTAGGTGCACGTCATTGTGAGAGACAAAATCTAATTTTAAATAATAAATGTTAAATAATTAATTTAATTAATAAGTATTTGATACAATAGAAAAACAGAACCTAATATTCGGTGCAGAAACCTTGCTTTGCAATTACAGAGGTCAGATGTTTCCTGTAGTTCTTGACCAAGTTTGCACACACTGCAGCAGGGATTTTGGACCACTCCCCCATACAGATCTTCTCCAGATCTTTCAGGTTACTGGGCTACATTGAGTTTCAGCTTCCTCCAAGGATTTTCAATTGGATTTGGGTCTGGAGACCTTGAAACACTTCTTACGAAGCCACTTCTTAGTTGCTCTGGCTGTTTCATTGTCCTGCTGGAAGACCCAGTTGACCCCATCCATCCTCCCTTCAATATTTTGCAGGCATCCTGTCCCCTTTGCAAAAAAAAAACCCCAAAGTATGATGTTTCCGTTCCCATACTTCACAGTGGGGATGGTGTTCTTGTGGTTGGACTCATACTTCTTCTATCTCCAAACATGGTGGGTGGAATTGATGCCAAAAAGTTCTATTTTGGTCTCCTCTGACCATATGACCTTCTCCCATGCCTCCTTTGGATTATCTAGATGGTCATTGGCGAACTTCAAAGGGGCCTGGGCATGTACTGGCATGAGCAGGGAGACCGTGCGTGCCCTACAGGATTTTAATCCATGATGGTATAGTGTATTACTAATGGTAATCTTTGAGACTGTGGCCCAGCTGTATACAGGTTATTAACCAGGTCCTCCCATGTAGCTTTGGGCTGATTCCTGACCTTTCTCAGAATCATCATTACCCCACAAGGCGAGATCTTGCATGGAGCCTCAGACCGAGGGAAATTGACAGTCATCTTGTGTTTCTTCAATTTTCTAATAATTGCGCCAACAGTTGTTGCCTTCTCACCAAGTTGCTTACCTATTGTCCTTGAGCAGGTCTAGAGTTTTGTTCCTGGTGTCCTTAGATGGCTCGTTTGTCACCATGCTTGAGAGGTTGGGTTATGATTGATTAAGTGTGTGGACAGGTGTCTTTTATACAGGTAATGAGTTTAAACAGTTGCAATTAATAGAAGTAATGAGTGCAGAGTAAGAGGGCTTCTTAAAAAAAAACAGGTCTGGGATAGTGAGAATTCTTGCTGTTTGGTAGGTGATCAAATACTTATTTCATGCAATGAAATGCAAATTAATTATTTAAGAGTCATACCATGTGATTTTCTGGATTTTCTCTCACAGTTGAAGTGTACCTACAATGAAAATTACAGACCTCACCATTCTTTGTAGGTGGGAAAACTTGCAAAATTGCCATTGTATCAAATATATATTTTCTCCACTGTAGAATAGAAAGATCCTTGTAAAAAATACTTTGTGGATTTCTAAGTGTGAAACATACGCAATTACTTCAATGACCAACTCTGTTATTCTTGCAATATTTGGTTGATGGACTGTAGTGTCTAGAACGATCCTATCATCTCTTAAAAGACTTAACTTTGAATGCTCATGGACGTTAAATCCTTTAATCTGCTTATTTTTCCATTAGATTTATGACCACTATAAAATTTGCTAACTAAATGATTCACAATGCTGTTCATAATCTGAAAAAAAATCTTATATATATAGTTGAAACCAGAAGTTCACATACACTATATAAAAAGACACATATGCATGTTTTTCTCACTATCTGACATGAAATGAGAGTAAACCTCACTCGTTTTAGGTCTGTTAGTATTACCCAAATTATTTATATTTGCCAAATGCCAGAGTAATGAGAGACAGTTTTTAAGGCATTTGTATTACTGTCTACAAAGTCCAAAGTTTACATACACTAGGATTACTATGCCATTAAACAATTTGACAGCCTAGGTGCACAATGTTATGGCAGTAAAATACAAACACAATCCAATATCAGCAGCTCTCTAGTAGCACTAAAAACAGTAAAAATGAACATAGGAATTAGTGGAAAAGCATTTCTGCTATTTTAGATACATGAAAATTTGAGGTTTTTAGTGTACATTTTTGATCAAAACTGTAATAAGCCCACCTGCTGTCGACAAGGTGACCTCAATACAATTGGAAACCTATTCTATATGTTACTTCTTTTGGTGCCTGTTCAGACCTCTATATCTCAGGGAGAGAAGATTCTAGCTACAAGCTACTTTGCATTGATTTAAAAACCTGTGCAGATAGACGGAGTGCAAAAACCAAAATGGGGGCAGCCACTCCCATATACAAACAGTCTAAAAAAACAATGTTTGGTCTGCACATTTAAAAAGTTTTTTTTTTTTTATTTAAAGGAGAATAGGTACAAGCTGGTGTGGCAGTAAAATACAAACACAATCCAATTGAATAAGAAGTACTCTAAAAGCACCACAATAACAGTCAAAAGAAATGTAAGAATGATTGGAAAAACATTTCTGCTACTTTATTTCTACGTTCCTTTTGACTGTTTTTTTAGTCCTAATAGAGTGCTGCTGATATTTGATTGTGTTTAAATTATTTGGGACAGCCCATATGATGATGTCATGTGTTTGGAAGCTACGGTTTATTGGCAACATCTGAGTTAAATAGAGATACACGAGTGGATGTAATTTAATACACACAAAAAACACACTGCTTCTGTGTGTAATATTATGGGAAAGTCAATATAAATCAGTTAAGATATGAGAAAGAGAATTGTGGACTTGCACAAGTCTGGATCATCCTTGGGTGCAATTTGCAGATTCCTGAAGGTACCTCGTTCATCTGTACAAACAATTATTTGCAAGTACAAACAAGATGAGAATGTCCGGCCATCATACCACTCAGGAAGGAGATGGGTTCTGTGTCTCAGAGATGAATGTGCTTTGGTTCAACATGTGACGAACCGTGGCAATCAAAGCGTTAAGCACTGGGGAGTGAAAGTTTCCACGCTGAAAACTCCAATTTCTGCAGCGACGTCAAATGCCCACCGTCAAAAGACGGTGGGTGGTCATTAAGGAGTTAAACTGTATGATGCCTAAACGAACTAAGTTTGGATAAAAAATAACCTTTAGCACAAAGATGTATTTTATACCTGTATCAGTAAAGGTACATTGCTGGCATTGTGTTTCAAGCAGCAATGCAGCCAATAATGGTGTTAGCTTTTTCTGTGCCCATTTTTTTAACAAATTAGTTACCTTTTCATTTACATAAAAATGTTTTTAAAATAATTGAAATTCACATATTAATTATTGATTACACAAATGGGTTACACATAGATAATAAAATCAAAAGAAATTATTTTTTTTTCTGGCAAATTGCTGGCAAATCTAAGAGCCTGTTTTGTGACATTGATGAGTGCAAGAAAGTTTTGATAAGTTTCAAAACCATATTCACCATTGGTACCGAAGTGTAAGAGGTATTCTTTTGAAAAAAAGTTTGGGGTGAGATCTATGAATTTGAATGCTCCATGTTTTTAACCTGGCGCTGACACACCAGTACTAAATAAACATAGAGGAGTTTATAAAACGACAGTATGAGTGAAAGTGTTATGCTCCAAACTTTGAATGACAGTTTCGCATCAAACTTTGGTGCATTCTAGGTTCATTGAAATATGTCGTGCCATCTATAGAACAGTGTGCCAGTGGTTTTGGTGCAATATACAACAAAAAATACCACATGCGAATTCATAGATGTCGTCCTTAGTGCACATTTTTTCAGTTTTTGTTTAACTATAAAGAGAAGAGCAGTGGTATAGATTTTGAAAGTCTTTGAGCCACGGCTTGAAATTCATTAAAGAGATCCTTACATCAATTTATGTTTGGATTATGAGTCAGACTTTTAAAATGGATTTTTGTGCCCTCTTATGGTTTACACCTATGTAGTTGCCTTAACTCCTTTGTGAGTAATGATATAATCTTCTCATTTTTCTGATAAGAGTGTATGGATTGAAATTGCATGTACCCGCTGGTGCCTTCTATTAGCTGCCAGGATTGGAGACTACGCAAATCCCAGCCTAGCTATGAAGGGCTGTAGCACCTTCTCCAGCAATCCGATTGGCCCACCATGACATGATTGCGGTGTGCTCTTCGGTTCCCATGGTAGGCTGGAGCCTAATGAAAGCCTCCAGGCCTGTCATGATTGCACTCCAATTTCATTCTTCCTTAGCCTTACCTATTACACCATGACAAACACAAAAATAAACTGTTCCTAAAGTAGTTAATAATAGTTCAGGTCCTGGTTATGGCTTGTTCCATTGCTGCCAGTGTGTTCACTTGCTGCAGTGTTTCATGTGGTTCCATTCATCTTAGCTGGGCTAAGCCTTCTTCAGGTGTCCATTTTATACTCCTCTTTGCTGCTCGCCTCTAATGCACACACATATGCACTGGTTCTTTGAGAGTTAGATGGCCACTATTCTGCTTTCCTTCCAGTGACTGAGGCAATTTGATGATGATATTGGGATTTGTGACCTCACTTTCTGTTTGCTGCATGTCATTATCTTTGGCTTCATCCCTGACTTCTTAGAAATCCAACTACTTCAGCTTATTACCTCCCTGACTATGCCTTTCGATTGATTTTTATGGTACCGCATTTAGATGTCCGTTGTTGCCACGGAAGACTGTATCAGGGGTTGTGACCTGAAAATCCCCTGCAACAAAGACCAGGTCGTTATGCAGAGATTAGAGAGTGAGACTTCTTAGATTCTGCTCCTCATTGGAGCCTTATGCCAAATCAGGTGTGTGACAGCTGTTTTAGGGTTCAGAGCACGGTACTGTTAGATAGCTAAGATTTAAAAGTCTGCTTCTCATTGAGAAGATCCAGTTAAAGAAGTCTGACAGGCAGTACCCCTTGGGAGAAAAAAATCTATATTTTTTTTTACTTTATTTACTAATTTAAGTTTATTAATAAAATAGGTGTTTTACTACTGTAACATATCAACATTAATATTAATAGATTTGGAAAATGTAATCATTAATTTCAGTAGGGGAGGAGGTAATAAATTTGACTTTCAAATTTACACAAACTCTGTTGGACTAGCTATTCCATGAATCAACAGGAAACATAACATGGGTATAAATACAAATATAGACATAACAGCTGCTATGGGGCTCATAGGCTGAGGGGATCTACTTAAGTGCAACAAAATGTTCACTTTATCAGGAAATAACAAGCTGGTGGCTCTCTGCTATTTAGCAGTACTGTGTAGGTTGTGTGATACTTTGCGCTATTATTCATAACTACTTGTTATTCTTGGCTATTATTCTCCTGTCAGTAGTTAGTGGGACCACCTCTAATTTAACTCCTGAAACATGGAAGATTCAGAACCATAATTTCTATCAATATTAGTATTTTTGTTTTAAGCAGAAATGCAGCACATTTAACTTCATTACAATTCAGGTAGTGGATCCGTTGGGTTACCGCAAGAGGTGGCAAATAGCATGCCAAGGAGCAGAGAATAAGAAGCCTCCTGGATTTTACCAGAGCCTGCTGAAAGGCAGGATTGACTTGGCAGCAGGGAAATCCCAGGTCACTACCCCTGATATGGTCACTCGCAGTGACAGATGAGGTGCAAACAAGGTAGCGCGACACAAGCAGAGACATAGCCGGGGAAAGGTGGATAGTCTGAACAGGCACATTCTTGCATGGTCAGAGGACTCTCCTAAGGTCATCGCAGGTGGGAAACAGTAGACTAGTCAGAAAACATAGCAGAGGTCAGAACCAGGAATCACATGCAAATTATCACAAACAAAGCAAACACTAGCACAAAACACCAATAGCTGGCAGAGGTTGGAGGGATAGGTGTCCTAATAAAGCCACAGGCAAACCTTGATGGGTTCCTAGGAAATCTGGGTGGTGCACTCTGACCCAGAATCTGAGAGGACCAGCAGAGAGCAGGAATCAGCAGTGGAAGTCAGAATCTGGCACCAACAGAAAGAAGAGCATGGGAACCAGCATAAGAGGGAAAGAGAGGACAATCCCGGTGTCAGAAGGAAAAAAAGTGAGGCTGACACCGGGTCTGGGGAGCAGGAGCACAGGCGTCCACAAATTGTCACACGGACCATGGCACGCTCCATGACATTCATTTAGCTTTGAGAGTAAGTAACATTCATTTGCTTAAATAAAACTTGAAAAGACACAAGAGACAAGTCTAAATAATTCATGAATCAATAAGTAAAAAAGGCCATAAAATATATATTTTTTTGCCATAGCATTCAATTAACATTTTGTAAAAATACAATTGTGATTGGAATGATTTTAAAAGGATTTTCTCATTATCCTGAGTCTGCTCTTTGCAGCCAGCAACAGGCTCCCATATTCATGTTCAGGCTGTGAGTGGTTCTACAGCAGTGACTGACATAATTCTAGCTGAGCCTGTTAGATGGACATTGGAGATGGAAATATTTTAATAGCAGGGCAGGAGGTTTTAGAGCTGTAAGCGGTTAAAGTTTGTCAGTAAGAAAAATAAACGGGCTCCTTCCTGCTGATAAGTCTCAGCAGAGAGTGACATCACCATCCTGGCCACTGCTGGAGTAGAGAGAGGTGGTTGGTAACTAGAAAAAAACTTGCGTAAACAAGCAGGAGATAAGAACTGTTGTACCTCTAAAATGAAGCAAAATTAGAACAACAACAATATTTATTTACCTCTACCTACATTTGTAAAGCTAATCAATGTGGTGAGAATACCCCTTAAGTTATATCAGATAATGTGACCAAGCTTATAGCTATCCTTCTCCATCTATAAACAAGTTGTCTGATAATGCGTTATGGTGTTTTATTATCCTTAATCTCCAACTACTGGAGCTACTTGGGCCTTGAGGTTGCAATATATATAACCATTTGAAGGCTTGTTTTAGCAAGATATATTGTATTTTAGTAGCCCTGTGTTTCGTGCATAAAATGAATGAAAAACAATTTATGCTTTTTTTGAAGAATTGGAAAACAACAGCAATTCTAAATTGTTTACGTCATTTACATACCATATGGTGTATATGCCACGTGGGAATAATTCTCCAGGTCAGTAAATTTTTTTTTTATATTTTACAACTATTGCACTGTAATATTACCTGTGCTGTAGAACGTTGTGCCATGCTTAAATATGCAGAGGGAGCTTGGTTTGGTCTTCATACAATGTTGTGTTTTAGTATGACACGCAGATGACTGCCACCGCTCTTAGAATCGCTTCACTATAAAATTCCCTGGGCACTTAAGAGTGCATAACTGACCAAATAACTCAATCGGAAATGTAGCCTGATAATGTCATGCCAGCGAAAGCTGGAAAAAAACATTCTGAGAGCTCAGGTGGCGACATTAGTGACAGAGTGTGGAGGTGACGGCGGCAGCCACAGCAGCATGAGGTCAGACAGTGGCACATTGACATTCTGGAGGTGGCAAAACAGGAGGAGGCCACAGAGTGGCACAATGACTGAGAGCGGCGGTCACGGCGGCAGCAGCATGAGGTCAGGCAGTGGCACAATGATATTCTGGATGTGGCAAAAACTGGAGTAGGCCACAGAGTGGCACAATGACAGAGAGTGGAGGGCACGGCAGCAGCAGCATGAGGTCAGACAGCGGCACAATGACACAGTGTGGAGGTCACGGCAGCAGCCACAGCAGCAGCATGAGGTCAGACAGTGGCACAATGACATTTTGGTGGTCGCAAAACAGGTGTAGGCCACAGAGTGGCAAAATGACAGAGAGTGGAGGGCACGGCAGCAGCAGCATGAGGTCAAACAGTGGCACAATGACACAGTGTGGAGGTCACGGCAGCAGCCACAGCAGCAGCATGAGGTCAGACAGTGGCACAATGACATTCTGGAGGTGGCAAAACAGGAGTAGGCCACAGAGTGGCACAGTGACTGAGAGTGGAGGTAACGGCGGCAGCAGCATGAGGTCAGGCAGTGGCACAATGACATTCTGGAGGTGGCAAAACAGTAGCAGGCCACTAAGTGGCACAATAACACAGTGTGGAGGTCACGGTAGCAGCAGCATGAGGTCAGGCAGTGGCACAATCACATTCTGGAGGTGGCAAAAACTGGAATAGGCCACAGAGTGGCACAATGACAGAGAGTGGAGGGCACGGCAGCAGCAGCATGAGGTCAGACAGTGGCACAATGACACAGTGTGGAGGTCACGGCAGCAGCTACAGCAGCAGCATGAGGTCAGACAGTGGCACAATGACATTCTGGAGGTGGCAAAACAGGTGTAGGCCACAGAGTGGCACAAAGACAGAGAGTGGAGGGCACGGCAGCAGCAGCATGAGGTCAGACAGTGGCACAATGACACAGTGTGGAGGTCACCGTAGCAGCCACAGCAGCAGCATGAGGTCAGACAGTGGCACAATGACATTCTGGAGGTGGCAAAACAGGAGGAGGCCACAGAGTGGCACAGTGGCTGAGAGTGGAGGTCACGGCGGCGGCAGCATGAGGACAGGCAGTGGCACAATGACATTCTGGAGGTGGCAATTAGTAGCAGGCCACAGAGTTGCACAATAACACAGTGTGGAGGTCACGGTAGCAACAGCATGAGGTCAGGCAGTGGCACAATGACATTCTGGAGGTGGAAATTAGTAGCAGGCCACAGAGTGGCACAATGACAGAGAGTGGAGGGCACGGCAGCAGCAGCATGAGGTCAGACAGTGGCACAATGACACAGTGTGGAAGTCACGGCAGCAGCCACAACAGCAGCATGAGGTCAGACAGTGGCACAATGACATTCTGGAGGTGGCAAAAAAAAGGAGTAGGCCACAGAGTGGCACAATGACAGAGATTTGAGGTGACGGCGGCAGGAGCAACAGCATGAGGTCAGAGAGTGGCACAGTGACACAGTGTGGATGTCACGGCACCAGCAACAGCAGCAGCAGCATGAGGTCATAGAGTGGCACAATGACAGATTGTTGAGGTGGGTGGCAATAACAGTCCCTGGCAAAGATGGTGATAGGCAGATGGGGAAACTGTCAGCAGTTGTGTGGCATCAGGCGGGTGGCGGCATCAGAATAGTGGCTGAGGCAGGTAGTTTGAACCCAGACTGACGCCTAAGGCATTGGTGTGTGGAAATCCTGGCCGATCCACGCCTGATTCATCTTGACATAGGTCAGTCTTTCCACATTTCACGTGGACAAGCGGGTTCACCTTGGGGTAATGATGGCCCCCGCCTCACTGAAGACCCGCTCTGATGCCACACTACTGGCCGGGCAGGACAGCTTCTCCACTGCAAACTCGGCAAGTTGCGGCCACACATCCAGTTTGGCTGCCCAGTAGTCCAGCGGATCTTCTAACTGGGGTGGCAGAGTGCTGTCCAAGTAGGCCACCACCTATTGGTTCAGGGACTGCTCCAGGTCCTGCTGCTGCTGGCGACTACCCTCCTCACTAGGCAGGTGAAGGAAGCTGCTCATCAGTGACTGCAGACTTAGGTTTCTGCTGATGGAGCTGGTACTGCTTCTGCGCCCCCGCCTGCCCCCGGCAGCCGCGGCCGGGGGACGGGGGCGCTGGGTAACCCCCCGGTCAGACCTGTCAGAGGAGGGACGATGCCGCACATAGGCAGCGGCCAACTGACTACGGAGGATTTCCCTATAATATTTAAGTTTGTCCTCCCTTTCAATAGCTGGGACCATTTTGGACCGGTAGCGAGGGTCCAATAGGGTGGAGAGCCAGAAGTCATCCCTCTGCTGGATGCCTTGTCTTCCTCATCTCCATCTACCTCCTCCAGCTGCTCCTGCTCCTCCTCTCTTGTCACCTGGGTAGAAAATCCACTCATTTCACCAGACAATGCTTCTGCTCTAATGTCCTCCTCCTCCTCCTCCTCCTCCATTTCATTCCCCACCGGACTCATGTGGCCACGAGATGTAGTCGCCACGTCTCCAGTCCCCGGCCAAGACAGATTTTTCAGCATCTGTTCCAGGTCATGAAGCAGTGGAATGACGTTATTCATCCCGTAGTCCTGGCGACTGACAAATAACGTGGCCTCCTCGAATGGCCTCAACAAACGACAGGTGTCACGCATGAGCTGCCACTGGCTGACATCAAAGTTACACAGGTGAGTACTCCTGTCCGCCTGGATCATCAAAAAATCGTTAATGGCCTTTCTCTGTTCATACAGTCGGTCCAACATGTGCAGGCTGGAATTCCAACGGGTGGAAACATTGCATATCAGAGTGTGTTGGGGGAGGCCGTTCTGCCGCTGCAATTCGAGGAGGGTGTTCCTGGCTTTGTATGAATGGATAAAGTGCATGCACAGTTTCCTGGCCATTTTCAGAATCTTCTGAAGATCTGTGGAAGACTTCAGGAATCTTTTCACAACCAGATTGAACACATGCGCCATGGAGGGCGCATGGACCATCCCTCCTCAGTGCAGCGCGGACACCATGTTCCTCCCATTGTCCGTCACCATGGTTCCGATTTGCAGTTGGCGCGGAGAAAGCCACACATCGATTTCTTGCTGCATGACGCGGAGCAGTTCCTCCCCTGTGTGACTTCGTTCGCCGAGGCAAGCCAGGTGTAGAACTGCGTGACACCGCTGTGCCCTAACACATGTGGTATGATGAGCAGTACTTGTGGAGGCTGAGATGGTGGTGGTGGAGGAGGTGGAGGTGGACATTGGCGCTGGTGCAGCTGTTTGTCTACGTGGAGGAGATAGGGGCGTCTCCTGTCCATGTTGTTGGTGTGCCTGGGCAGGAAGCACATTCACCCAGTGGGCCATAAAGGACATGTACTGGCCCTGACCGTAGTTACAGCTCCAGACGTCCGCGCTGCCGTGCACCTTGGAACAAACCGATAAGCTCAAGGACTGGCCCACTTTCTGTTCTACATATTTATGAAGTGCTAGTACTGCCTTTTTGGATATGAAATTACGACTTGGAACTCTCCATCTCAGCTCGGCACAAGCCATTAGTTCTCTGAACGGTGCAGAGTCCATCATTTGGAAAGGGAGGGACTGCAGTACCAACAAGTTGGACAGGAGCACGGTCAGCTGCTGCACCTTAGGATGGTTGGACGCATACTGTAGTCTCTTTGCAATCGCCTCGCTGAACGACTGCTGGCGCCATGAGTAGCGAGGAGCAGGAGCATCTGGACCGGGAGATGTTCAAAGAGAAACAGCTCCCTTCTACAGAGGTGGTGGAGCCTTGACTGGCTGCAATGGCATGCGTGCCACTGGCCGCTGCTGCGGCGGCAGGATGGACCACCACATCTGAGCCACGTTTCTCCCAGGCCACCAGATGGTGACGCTGAATGTGTTGACGTAGGGCCATGGTGCCAATGTTAGCTCCCTGGCCACGCTTCACTTTCTGCCCACAGACTCTACATATACCCATATTCGGCTCCTCCGGTGTCTTAGCATAGAACTGCCACACCGCCGAGTAGCTGATTTTACCGCCAACGGTCCGCTCTGAGTGACTACTACCGCCGCTGCCTCGCTGAGACACTGTGCCACTACTTTCTTGGACCTGCGAAGCGGGTTTTCTACCCCGTGGCCGCTTGGCTCCCGACCTCGCACTGCTGCTATCCTTCTGACTCACGGCCACACAACCCACTTGCTGGCTGTGCCGCTGCCTGACGCGCAAGCTGACGCCCTCTTCTCCTGACAATGATGAAGCCCTTGCTTCACCCGGCTCCCAAGTGCGGTCGGCTACATCATCATCTATTTGTGTTTCATCGTCACTGCTGTCCTCATCACCGGTCTTAGTATGCAGAGGCTGACCCCTCAGAACATGACCTCCCATGCCACTCTCAACATCTATACATGGCCGGCTACTGCAAGAAGCAGGGGATATTGGCCCCATTTCTTCGCTGCCAAGTCGCTGCTGACTGCCCTTCTCAAATTTTTCATCCTCGCTATATAGTGGCGCTGAGCCCAGACCACATAGTAGATCTCTGGCTGAGGGAACCGGATGGGACAGAGGCGGGTTGAGGACAGGTGAGGGCTGCTGACCCGCTCCCGGGCCATGCCAACTAAGGGTTGTGTCTGATGTTCCCACCGACTCTTGGCTGGGGTTGTCAGATGTCATCTGGGAGGAAGTGGATGACCTAGTCAACCAATCAAGAACCCTTGGGTTGCTGAACAACACACGGCCGCTAGATGACAGCAGCAGTTCTGGCCTCACCGAGTGACTCCTGCTGCGACGTTCCCTTTGCTGGGCTGTGACCTGGGCCTGTTCAAGGAATGTTTGTGCCACTGCCACTCGCAGGTGCAGAGCCTGCCACCTCTCTGTCTGACATACTGTTTGTTCTAAAATGTACAGACACTGTTTGATGAAGATATCTGTATATGATAAATACACACCCTGTATTTGACTCCAAATGAACCCAGTAACAAGCTTGGGTAACCCTTGGATATAAATTGCGCTCCACAAATGGCCAGGAAAAATTTACTTGTATGTGCCGTTTAAAAACTCTGTGTATTTTACTGAATGTAAAGGCTTAATTAACCTTCGGATATGAATTATGCTACAGAATTTCTTCTGTGGCGGTGAAAAAGAAAGTTTCTTTTACTGAGTGCAACTGCAGAAAAATACTTTGTTAAACAATTGATATAAATTGCTCAATAGAATTGAGCCACCTCTTTCTACTAGCTTTGTTGCTTGTTACAATGCAGTGTTTTTTACGCTACACAACAAGAGATAAAATTGTAATTAACCTTTGCTTGTGAATTAGGCTACAGGAAAAATGTTTATATTTTGGCGGTGAAAATGACGGTTTCTTGGAGTCACCACAGCTGAAAAACAACGCTTAATTAACCCCTGGATGTAAATTGCGTCAAAGAATTGAGCCACCACAAACTACTAGCTTTGTAGCGTGTTACAATGCCGTGTTTTTTACGCTACACAACAAGAGATAAAAATGAAATTAACCTATGCTTGTGAATTAGGCTACAGGAAAAATGTATATATTTTTGGCGGTGAAAATGACGGTTTCTTGGAGTCACCACAGCTGAAAAAACAACGCTTAATTAACCCCTGGCTGTAAATTGCGCCACTGAATTGAGCCACCACAAACTACTAGCTTTGTAGCGTGTTACAATGCCGTGTTTTTTATGCTACACAACAAGAGATAAAATTGTAATTAACCTTTGCTTGTGAATTAGGCTACAGGAAAAATGTATATATTTTGGCGGTGAAAAAGATGGTTTCTTGGAGTCACCACAGCTGAAAAACAACGCTTAATTAACCCCTGGATGTAAATTGCGCCAAAGAATTGAGCCACCACAAACTACTAGCTTTGTAGCGTGTTACAATGCAGTGTTTTTTACGCTACACAACAAGAGATAAAATTGTAATTAACCTTTGCTTGTGAATTAGGCTACAGGAAAAATGTATATATTTTGGCGGTGAAAAAGACGGTTTCTTGGAGTCACCACAGCTGAAAAACAACGCTTAATTAACCCCTGGATGTAAATTGCGCCAAAGAATTGAGCCACCACAAACTACTAGGTTTGTAGCGTGTTACAATGCTGTGTTTTTTAAGCTGCACAACAAGAGATAAAATTGTAATTTACCTTTGCTTGTGAATTAGGCTACAGGAAAAATGTATATATTTTGGCGGTGAAAATGACGGTTTCTTGGAGACACCACAGCTGAATAACTACGCTTAATTAACCCCTGGATGTAAATTGCTCCAAAGAATTGAGCAGCCAAAAATGAAGTGGAATTTGTATTGTAAAAATGCTGTTTCTTTAAATGAATACAACAGGAACTGGCTTAGATACCTCTTGGATATTCAATGTGCTGTGAGCAGATAGGATTTAAATGTATATGCAGCTGCAGTGGACGCACACTGGATTTCAGATCCAATACCCAAAAAAAATCAGAAATAGAACGTTAAGAGAAGCAGTCTCTGAGACAAGCTGAGACACCCCACAAAAATCGCTGTATAAAAATCAGTTCTTCAGTAAGAGCTATCAGCCGCAGCAGCACCTTCCCTGATCAGTACAGTGAGAGGAGTGTGAGCTCCCAGCGTCGGGCCCGGACTTATATAGTGAGGTGATGTCACAGAATCCCGCCGGTCTCTGATTGGCTTCATCTCTGCACATGTCATGCAGGCTATGCCCTTCTTCCTCCCAGAGTTCTTTGCCCCATGTAACACCATGTGCTCGCAGCCATTTTATCAATGAAAAGCACACTTCTTTCACCCGAAGTACCCCAAAGTTCGAATTCGTTCAGAACCGAAGTTTTCCTAAAATTCTAAACGAATTCAACTTCGTTAGAATCAATTCGCCCATCTCTAGTTCTTGGTCAAGACTAATTGAATGACGGTAAGTTCACCTGCTTATTGTTAATACTCGTGTATTTAAAGGCAGCTCTGTGTTTTCTTACTTGCTACGATTAAGAATGCTTAGTTTGAAAGGCATCAGCGAGGCATGCATTTTGCCTGGTATGTCACTACTTTTTATCCTTTGTTATCAATAAATACTTTGGGCGACACGTATGAAACTTGGTGCCTCAACACAATTTTTTTTCCTTGTAAAATGAGCCTGAATATATGAAAATGGTGAATGTGCGGTCATAAATGGTACCTAATGTTTTAGGCGCCTCACATCTGTTCTTGGCAGGTTGTGGAACTTTGCCGCATTAATAATGGGCCAAACATGTGTATTTAACTTACAGTAATAGTCGACACATCACAGGTTTCGCTGAGACATGTGGTGCACCATGCAAGAGCACTACCATAGTTTATATTCACTGACATGCTATTCTAACACCTTTTATTTTATTTCTAGCCTGCTATGATGTGTTTGTAATCACAGATAACACTACACTAACTCCGTAAATACACGATTGAGAATGGGATTTATGGTAGATGTATTGGTTTAATTAATTTATATTTTTAAATTCTGTCATTATATCCTTAGATTATTAAATGAATTTTAGATTTTATAAGTCTTAAATACATTTTATAGCAGATAATTTTATCTTTTTGGGATCTTATATAATTTTATATTACTTTTATATTATATAATTTATTATTAAATTGATTTAATTTAATTTTATATAATTTGATAGCATAAATTACTTTTTATTATTTTACCGGTATAAGTTGAAAAATAACGGACATTTTTTGCCCTAATGGCAAATCTAGTTCAATTATGACAACTCAGGCTCAGGCAGAACACATTGAAATAGGTCTGCCTGTTTGAGCAGTAATGCGCCTAGTTTTGCCATCCCAGATTCATATATGTGTCTAACAGTACGAATGTGGTGTGACACGCCACCAGAACACCCTCAGAATGCCCCCACATCTTTGGTGTATTACAAATTGTCAGGCCATTCGTACAATGCACCAAACATGTTAATTTTACGCGCCATACTCCGGGAAATTAGGCAGACTAATCACTTTTGGCGCTTTAAACACCATTAAAAACTGACCTCTTCATTTATGTCACCTTTAGTTTTTTTGCGGTTTGCACTTTTTTGGAGCTTTGTTTGCCTCTTTACAGGGAGTAGTGAGCTGGCTATTTACTCTTGTTTTCAAGACCATAATTACCTTCAATAGTAGTTTTGGAACAACAAAAAGCAAGGCACATATTAGCTTGTAAGGTCACAAAGGAACCCAATGTTACCTCTAAGTGATTAAAAGATGCTTCTCAAATTAGCTAATATTAATCTTCATGAGTCCACCATCAGGAGGACACTGGAAAACAGTGGTGTACATGACAGGATTGTAAGAAGAAAGCTGCTGCTCTCCAATAATACCATTGCTGCCCACCTGCAATTTGCTATAGTTCACATAGAAAAGCCACAAGGCTATTGGAACAATATTTTGTTGATGGACGAGCACTTTTATTTGATAAACATCATGTTAAGAGAATGAAAAACATTGCATTCCAGCATAAAAAACAAACCTTATAGCATATGTGAAACAATTTGGTGGTAGTATAAAGTTTTATAGCCATTTTACTCCATCTGGGTCAGGATGTATTGCTATCATTGATGGAACAATTAATTCTGAATTATAACAACAAATTTTGAAGAATGTCTGTTCATTAGCTAAATTTCAAGAGAATGTGGCTCCTGTAGCAAAATAAGAAACCTAAGCATGCAAGTTGCTACCAAAAAAGGTAGAGAAGAAGAAACTTTAATTTTTGGAATGATAAAGTCAAAGTCCTGTCCTTTAGCCAATAGAAATGTTGTGGAAGGACCTTAAGTAATTATTTCATGGGAGTAAAACCATTAGCATAACAGAGGTAAAGTTGTTTTATATGGAAGAATGGGTTAAAATGCCTTCAAGCCGATGTGCAAGATTAATAAAAAAAACTACAGGAAACATTTAGATGAAGTAATTGATCAACAATGTTGTCAAACAAGATACTGAAAGCAAAAGTTTGCATACTTTCACTACTCAAAAATATGTACTATTTGATAATTTTGCTTAACCCCTTAACCCTAGTATGCATGACGATAGAAATCTACACATTCACATAACCCAGGCCTTTTAGTCCCATGTGCAAATCATATGGAGGAACTCAAATATATAACTTTTACAAGTTTATTTCAAAATTGACAAGTAAGGTAAGAAAAATACACAAAATTGTAATTATAATTGCTTGCAGAAAACACCAAAAAAGTAAGCACATGGGTCTAAAAGGCCCGCCTTATGCATTCTAGGTTATGAATCCTTGTAATCATGTAACACGTTTATTTTAAAATGACAAAATAATATATTAAAAATAAAAAAACTAGGGTATTAAAATGTAAACAAGCTGCAACGACATTTCTTTTTCAATTGTATTGGTATTCCAAACAATTTAAACGTTATCTTTCCTGAAGATGTTTTTTCCAGACCTTTTCTCCACAAATGGTACAGTAATGCTCAGTTTTCCTGTCTTTGTTCATTGGACAAATAAAACGCTTTCATTTTCTTTCTACTGGATCTAGAATTTCCTGAAAACGTAAGCCAAACTGTTTCCTAGCTTATTTAGTTTGCTTTGGCAAGCATTTTATGTGGGTTTGCTACATCATGTGGGCATTACAAGTTCATGGCAAAGGTGCTTTAAGAATAGGCATCTCTTGTCCCTCCTCTTAGCATGTTTCAGTATAAATAATGTAGGAATTAAGGGCTGATACATCAATTATATTTGAAAATATGACTAAAGGCCAATGTGTTTTTTGCCTCTGCAATGAATATTCTCCAACCATTTCATCCATCATGTCCAAACCTCCTTGAGTTTTATTATAGTGCAGGATGATTTCTGGTATCGGTTTCCTGTCATTGCTGTCAATACTGGAATCATGATGCATGATACTGAGTAATATAACTGATTTTTCCTTCTTCGATTTGTAAGACACCATTGTTCATTTGTTGCTGAAACCAAAGACTCTATAGTAAAGTGTTCGCTGTGGATTGTGCTTTATCCCCAAAGGAATATCTGGTCAATATGGCTTTATAGTACCAACAACTATAAGATCTTTTTCAATCAAAACATTGCCCATTTAAACATAAGTAAAGTAATCGTCCATTGTCATGTTTCTACCAGAATTGTAAATTGTAAAAGTGTCTTCACAATCTGAGAACATAGATCTTTCTGCACTGGAACGTCAACTTCTTTGCACAGTACATAAGCCCATTCATCCCATAATAATTGGCAGAATGACGCATCAAGAATATTTTCAGTCTATACTTGGCTGGTTTACTAGGCTTATATTAAATGAACTTGCAACGTTCTCTGTAGGCTACAAGTTGCTCATACACTGTTACATTATCACTAGGATTTTAAAGCATGGTACAATGCTTGATAAAAATATTCCAAATATAACTAATAGGTGCTAGTGTTACGGGTGTCCATGTGACCCCAGTGTCAGGTCGCAGGCACACCCGCACCTCCGCACCGTCCCCAGCTGACAGTCATTTACCTCACCCCGCTCCTGTTCTTGTCCCGGCGCACGTTCCTGCTGCCGGCTGGGTGCGCGCCCGCCCCCTAGGGAGCGCACAGTACTCCTGGCAAATTTAAAGGGACAGCGCCGGTGATTGGTCTCACTGGGTGCTGACCCTATTTAAGCCCTGCCTCTTCTCTAGCACCTTGCAGAATCGATAGTGCCCTGTGACTTGAGAGGAAGCGTTCTTGAGTATCTTGTTTGTCTACTGTATACCGTACCTTCTGCCTTCGTCCCTCGACCACGAACCATTGCCGCCTTTCCTGACCTTCTTCCTGTCCCCGACTACGAACCATTGCCACCTGTCCTGACCTTCTGCCTGTCCCCGACTACGAGCCTGCTTCACAATTCTGCACCATGCAACACCTCGGCTGCCATTGCAAGCAAGTCACGTTAGGGGTCGCGACCTGGTAGCAATCTGCCGCAGCAAGTCCATCCCGCTTTGCGGCGGGCTCTGGTGAAAACTGGACCTACTTAGATTCCGCTCCCTAGCGTAGCTACACCATCACTTGTGGTGGTCCAGAGGATGCACTTCCACTGACCGTTACAGTTCGATTCGGCCATGGATCCCGCCAAAGTGCCTCTACAAAGCGTCTCTGACATCACCACCATCGTGGCCCAGCAATCGAAGCAGATCGCGCAGCAAGCGCAGCAGCTCAACCAGCTGTCTACTATGATGCAGCAGCTCCTCACCACTCAGCAGTAGCAGTCGGCTGCAGTGGCTCCTCCCGTGGCAACCGTTCCGGGAATGTCCGCTGGCCCTAAACTCCGGTTGTCCATGCCGTCGAAGTTTGATTGGAACCCAAAGGCCTGCAGGGGCTTCATCACCCAGTGCTCCCTCCACATGGAACTTATGGCTGGTCAGTTCCCGTCTGAAAGGTCCAAGGTGGCCTTCGTGGTCAGTCTCCTCTCTGGAAAAGCCCTGGCCTAGGCGAAACCACTTTGGGACGAGGCGATCCGATCACAGCTGATCTGGCGACATTCCTGCAGGAGTTCCGCAGGGTCTTCAAAAAGACTGCCTGTGCTTCGTCTGCCGAGACCGCCTTACTGAACCTGCAGCAAGGGAACTCCTCGGTAGGTGACTACTCTGTGCAATTCCGCACACTAGCATCGGAGTTGGCTTGGAACGATGCAGCATTATGCGCCACGTTCAAGAAGGGCCTCTCCTGCCAGATTAAGGATGCCGTCTCCACCCGGGACCCTCCATCTTCATTAAGCGAGCTCATCCATCTGGCGACCCGGATTGACATCCGTCTCTCGGAGAGGCGGGAGGAGCTCCATCAAGAGCGTGTACCAGTCCAAACTCGTCTACCCTGTCTTGCTCCGGTGTTTTTTTGACCTCCACTGCGTCCTTCACAGCCTGCCATGAAGGAGGCTATGCAAGTGGACAGCCCACCTGACTCCGCAAGAACTTACGCGACGACGTGAGCAGAACTTGTGCCTCTACTGCGGCAGCCCCGAACATCTCCTCAGGGGTTGTCCGCTCCGTCCGCAACGTCCGGGAAACGCACGCACCTAGGTTTCGTGGGAGAGGCATCTCTAGGTGTGAGCAATCCCTCTCCACGGCTCACGCTCCCAGTCCTGGTCACATCCAATTCCGGAGTCTCGTTCCAAGTGGCTGCCTTCTTGGATTCCGGATCTGCCGGGAACTTTATGGATGCTGCTTTGGTGACCAAGTATCGTCTCTCGGTGGTCCGCTTAGACCAACCCTTGGTCATCTCGTCCATCAGTGGTGAGCTATTGAGTGACTCCATCCTCTTCCGGACCGAACCGGTGGTCCTTCAAGTAGGAGCTTTGCACAGGGAGAGGATTCTTCATGCTACCCCGTTCGTCCTCGGCTTTTCTCCTGGAGCTTCCATGGCTGCAGCATTACGCCCCTATGCTCGACTGGAAGACGGGTGAAGTTTTGCATTGGGGTCAAGACTGCCAGTCTCACTGTCTATCAGCACCTCGCCGGGTGCGCCCCAGTCCTCCACAGTCTTCTCTCAAGCTGCTATCTGGTCTGCCGCAATATTTTCAGAATGTCTTCTCTGTGAAGCAAGCAGAGTCACTTCCTCCTCATGGTCCTTACGATTGCCCTATAGACCTACTGCCCGGGAGCAGTCCACCCCGGGGTAGGGTCTACCCACTCTCCGTATCCGAGACTCAGGCGATGTCGGCCTACATTAAGGAGAATTTGCAAAAAGGCTTTATCCGTAAGTCTACTTCTCCGGCGGGTGCCGGTTTCTTCTTTGTACAGAAAAAAGATGGGTCCCTGCGACCATACATCGACTACCGCGATCTCAACAAGATCACCATCAAAAACCGCTATCCTATACCGTTGATCACAGAACTCTTTGATTGTCTCCGGGGAGCTAAAGTTTTTAACAAGTTGGATTTGCGGGGGGCCTATAATCTCGTCCAGATCCGCGAAGGTGACGAGTGGAAGACGGCCTTCAAGAATTGTGATGGGCACTTCGAGTATTTAGTGATGCCCTTCGGCTTGTGCAACGCTCCAGCTGTCTTCCAGGAATTCGTCAATGATATTTTCCGAGACTTCCTGTATGTCTGCGTAGTTGTCTACCTGGATGACATCTTGATTTTTTCACCCGATCTGGAGGCCCACCAGTTGCACGTGCGCCAGGGCCTGAAACGCCTGCTCAAGAACCACCTCTATGCCAAACTGGAAAAGTGTTTCTTCCACCAGACCAGCCTTCCGTTCCTCGGATACATAATCTCGGACAAGGACCTGCAGATGGACCCCACTAAACTCTCCGCTGTTCTACAGTGGCCACGACCCGTCGGCCTCCGGGCTATACAACGCTTCTTGGGCTTTGTAAATTACTACAGGCAGTTTATCCCGCATTTTTCTACTGTGGTGGCACCGATTGTGGCTCTCACCAAGAAACATGCCAACCCGAAACTGTGGCCACCGGCTGCCGAAGAGGCCTTTTCCAAATTGAAGGCAGCTTTCTCCTCTGCTCCTGTGTTGTCCTGGCCCGATACCGAGAAACCCTACTTTTTAGAAGTCGCCGCCGCCTCCGTAGGGGCTGGGGCGGTCCTCACCCAAAAGGGGCCCAAGGGCAAGACTCGGACCTGTGGGTTCTTCTCCAGGACATTTTCGCCTGCGGAGAGGAACTATACCATCAGGGATCGTGAGCTTCTGGCCATTAAGCTTGCTCTAGAAGAATGCCGCCACCGCCTGGAGGGTGCTCGGTACCCCGGGAATATCTTCACAGACCACAAAAACCTTCTCTACCTCCAGACAGCGCAATGTCTAAAATCACGCCAAGCAAGGTGGTCTTTGTTCTTCGCCAAGTTCAATTACGTGATCCATTTCCGACTGGCGGAGAAAAACATCAAGGCCGATGCCCTTTCCCGTGCCTCAGACGTCAGTGGGGGGGGGAGGAGGCCGCTCCCCGGCACATCGTACCTCCAGAACGGGTACGAGGGTCTTGTTCCTTGATTTCCCCGTTTTACTGGTGGCCGGACCTCGCCAAAGATGTGAAGGAGTTTGTGGAGGCCTGTACCACCTGTGCCCACAACAATTCACCCTGTCTCAGACCCAAGGGGTTACTCCAGCCTCTGCCGGTACTTAGCAGTCCTTGGCGCCATATTGCTATGGACTTCATCACCGACCTATCGCCCTCTGATGGAAAGACGGTTATCTGGGTGGTCACTGACCGTTTTTCGAAAATGGCACATTTCGTTCCCTTGTCCGGTCTCCCTTCGGCTCCATGACTCACCAATCTCTTTTTTTAAGCATATCTGCCGCCTACATGGTTTTCCCCTACATGTCGTCTCGGATCGGGGAGTTCGATTCGTCTCGAGATTTTGGCGAGGCCTCTGTTCTCTACTACAAGTAGAACTGGATTTCTCTTCCACGTACCACCTGCAATCAAATGGGCAAGTGGAGAGAGTGAACCAAGTCTTGGGTACCTATCTCCGCCACTTCGTATCCGCAAGACAAGATGATTGGTTCAGTTTATTGCCATTGGCGGAGTTTTCTTATAATTCTCTGGACTCTGATTCCGCTGGGGCATCCCTCTTCTTCACCGTCTTCTGTCGGCATCCCCGCCCACCCCTTCCGCTGCCCTCTGCCTCCTCCGATGTCCGTGCGGTGGATAATCTGGTCCGCGACCTATCTTCCTTTTGGAAGGAGACGCGCCAATCCCTACTCCAGGCCTCGGCCCGTATGAAGGTCCCAAGTGGGACAAGAAAAGAAGACCCCCTCCTTCCTTTGTTCCGGGGATAAGGTATGGCTGTCTGCCAGGTATGTCCGCTTTAAAATCCCTAGCTACAAGCTAGGTCCCCGTTTTCTAAGTCCCTTTGAAGTCCTGAAGCGCATCAATCCGGTGGCCTAAAAACTCCGGCTCCCTCCTACTATGCGCATCCCAAACTCCTTCCATGTCTCCCTGCTGAAACCGGTCATCCATAACCGGTTCTCTCGATCTGTGATTCCCCCGTCTCCCGTGGCTGACTCCACCAATGATTTTACTGTCAAAGAAATTTTGGCCCTGAAGACGGTTAGGGGGAGGGCGATTTTTTTTGGTCGATGGAAGGGTTTGGGCCGGAGGAAAGGTCGTGGGGCCGGAGAAGAAACAAAATTATCGGATCGGGGTCTCTTGTTAAATTTTTTTCGGACCAAAAGAGGGGAGGCCAAAGGGGGAAAGGTCGATGGGTGTCCATGCGACCCACGTGTCGGGTCGCAGGCACACTCGCACCTCCGCAGCGTCCCCAGCTGTGGCTAGCTCCGCAGCCCGGTAGTCGGGCTGTGGATGCGCCCGCAGCTCTGACAGTCACTTACCTCACCATGTTCCTGTTCTCATCCCGGCTCGCATTCCTGCTGCCGGCCAAGGGGTACTCCTGGCAAATTTAAAGGGACAGTGAGCCGGTGATTGGTCACCGGGCGCTGACCCTATTTAAGCCCTGCCTCTTCCCTAGCACCTTGCTGAATCGATAGAGCCCTGTGCCTTGAGAGGAAGTGTTCCTGATTATCTTGTTTGTCTACTGTGTACCGTACCTTCTGTCTTCGTCCCTCGACCACGAACAATTGCCACCTGTCCTGACCTTCTGCCCGTCCCCGACTACGAACCATTGCCGCCTGTCCTGACCTTCTGCCTGTCCCCAACAACGAGCCTGCTTCACGATTCTGTACCGCAACCTGGTAGCAATCCGCCGCAGCAAGTCCATTCCATATGCGGCGGGCTCTGGTGAAAATTAGATTCCGCTCCCTGGCGTGGCTTATACCATCGCTTATGGTGGTCCAGAGGATCCACTTCCACTGACTGTTACAGCTAGTTGATGCATTTCCAACCTCGAAGGACAAGTTGGCTCATCATCAAATCAATGGCTTCTTCGAATATCCTCATATTTATTCACTGACATTGTTGCTTTGTAGTATGGATCAGAATGTGGGTCCAGAAATAATTCTCTGATAGGAAGATAACAAGATTTTTGACACCCTGCCAGAAGTGTAATTCTAATATAATCATAAAGTTCCTCTTTTGAGATATTTTTCCATGTTTGTTTTTTCCATAAGCAATGTGTCATCCTTCATCTGTACATAAAAACACCTCAGAAACACCAGCGATGATGTCATGGCTATGTGACATTTGGAAGGAGGAGTAAGTCCCCCTCCCAAAATCACATGGCCATGAAATTATCACAGGTCTTTCTACACTTAGGCATGTTACACCCTCCTCCCCAGCAACCCTGATTACAATAACACAGCAGCTTTTGACATATAAACTGATGAGTATATGATAAACATAATATGGGCCTAGAAGGCCCATGTTATGTAAATTTGCAGTTTTCCAAAAAAATCATTGTTATACCAAAATGCCTATTGGAATAAACTATATAAACAACTGGGAATTACCAACAACTACAAACTTGAGAATTACCTGGACTTTCAAAATTCTAACTAAAATAATCTTGCATATTATAGCAAACAAGTAAGCTAGCGGGCCTAAAAGGCCTGGGTTATGCATACTAGGGTTAATGAACATCCAACTTGTGAGTGCCTTCGCTGTATAACATAAAGTTTAAAACACTAACAGAGTTAAGGCATATTCTTCATCCTGACTCCCAAAAGACAAATTAAAAGTAGATCAAAATGTTATGTCCCGAAAAAACAATACCAATAAAAATGACAACTCAAGCCGCAAAAACAAGTCCCTACACAGCTCCACACACAGAAAAAAAAAGTTATGGCTCACAGACTGTCAATGCAAAAGCATGTTTTCTTTTTTATTTAAAAGTGTTTTTGTTGTGTAAAAGCAGTAAAAAAATTATAAATTTTGTATCGCTATAATTATATCAACCTATTGAGTAAAGTTAACATGTCATTTACAGCACATTATGGCACTGTAAAAAATAAAAAAAAAATACTTACAAGATTGCTGTATTTTGTTCATCCTGTCCTCCAAAAACCTTGATAAAAAGTGATCTAAGTGCCATATGGAATCTTTGTTTTCTTTTTATTTCATTTTCCATCACAGAAAAAATTAAGATGAGTCACCATGATATAATGGTACTGAAAGTTATCTAACACTTTATCATTGCTTTTCAAAGTCCTCTGTTTACTGATAACATCATATGACATAACTGAGCTCTGCTATATCCATTCAGAACAAAAAATGTCACAAAAGTATGTTTAGAAGAATGCTTGATTTTTTTTTTTTTTACCGTGATTAACATAATTAACATTATTAACAAATGGTGTTGTCCCTTCACTTTTAGTAAACATCTAGATTATGAAATATTACCACTAAAATGTCTTGTGTTAACCCAGCATCCATAAGTCCGAAGACACCAGAGGACAAATTTAATTCATGTAAGGTACCGGTCAGGGGTTCACGAACAGACACAGAGTGAGGCCCTGATGCTGGTCCCAACAACTGTCCCTGCCCCAACAAGTAGACTGACACTGGTCCCAACAACTGTCCCTGTCCCAACCAGAAGACTGAGAGCTACTCTAAATACGTGGAAACATAAGACTCAGACAAACAAATACAAAACACAATCAGGAAAGGTCAGGCAATCCAAGTCGTTAACTATCGGGGAGCGCTGTACAAAATTGGGAGAAAGAAGAATTAAGGGTAACCAAGCTAAGTAAAGTAGTAAGGGAGGAAAAAAAGAGAAGGTTAGCTACTGGCAGCAAACAGACCCGTATAGCAGGCAATGGGAAGTGACAGAACAGCCCTTAAAGGAGTTTTATCGTTTGAACTGTTCGTGCTGTTCTGCTAATTCTCTGAGATTGAGTTTGAAATCCAGGGGCGTGTCTCTCCTGTCAGCAGACGTGTCTATCCTCCCAGGAGGCATGTCTCTCCTCACTGAAGACCTGTGACATTATCATTCTGGGTTAGGCAGTAGAAGCAGAAGGGTATCTGGGTATAACAGCTCTGTAGCTCCTGCATGCTTATGTCTGCAGCCTTCAGGCTCCACAACCTCCAGCAAGCACCTGTTATATCTCTTAGTTTACACACAAATTACACTGAAAGCCAGCAGCTTTTACGTCTGTTCTAGTGGTGTTCACCCAAATTGTACTGACAACAGGCAGAGACCTTTACTCAACTACAAGGACAAATGTCAGCTTCAAGTAAAGATCTCTGTTTGCTGTCAGTGACATGTGAGTGAAAGCAATGGGGGGAAAGCAATCAGCGTTGAGAGAAGACTATGCACAACCTATAACTAACTTGGTCTGGTAGTGTACTGGTAGAGCTTTGGCTTTACAAGGAAGGGGTTTGGAGTTCTAGTCCCTCACAGAGTATCCCCCCTCCCTAAATTCTACACATAAGTAGAGAGACCTAAAATATATATGTCAATCTCTATAATGATATATATACACATACATAGCTCCCCTACATCAGGGGTGTCAAACTGCCGGCCCTCCAGCTGTTGGGAAACTACAACTCCCATCATGCCCACTGTTGTAGATTATACAAATGCATGATGGGAGTTGTAGTTTCCAAACAGCTGGAGGGCCGGCAGTTTGACACCTGTGCCCTACATCATGTCTCATCCCCCAGAGTATATGCATTGTATCACATATGTTGGAAGTGCTTGGTGTGACTGTGAGGATGGGACACTATATAAGGGAGCTTTGTGTGTGTATATAAATAAAATTATAGATGTCTACACATATATTTTCATATCTTTACATATGTGTATAATTTATAAAATAAAAAAATAAAAAAAAACTACTGATGGGGCTTGAACTCCCAACCTCTCTCTTGCAGAATGGATCAGCTAAGCACTAGACTACACAGACAACTTGTGCACATAGTGAGTTGAATCCTTATGTTATACACCAAAGATTATGATGTCATAAGAAGGCGGGGTTTGCATTAGGTCTGAGGAACAGAACGCCCTCTTTTCAGAGTAGCAGCTTAAGGACTGGACCTGTGAGGAGGTGAATCAACCTCTTGGCAAAAGCCCTTTAAACAGGCAGTAATTGCCCAGATCATTCACCTAGAGCTGGGAGATATACATAGAGCCAGCAGACCTTGGTTTCACTATCGATTTTAACAGCTCAGAGGGGAGTAAACACAGAGTGTGCAGGCAGCCAATCACAGTGCAGGGGGCGTGACCAGGGCATTTCCTTTCTAGGGGCGTATCCCAACAGGCTGAAGGAAATGTCAGCCAGCCAATCACAGTGCAGGGGGCGTGTCTAGGGGGGCAGGAAATGACCAGGGGGCGTGTCCAACCAGCAACAGCAGAAATAGAACACAGATTTTCAGAAAAGCTCATATCTGCTAAACCAAGTGACTGAGGTAATGTAACCCAACTACAAAAGTGCTTATTTTTACTGTCCCCATAATCTGAGACATGATCTTTGTAACAATAAAATCCCTTTAAATACCTGCCAGGAAGACTAAGGACAAAGGTGATGGGTGGAAGAAACAGAGGACCAGATAGGAACACCAGACTGTCAATCAAAGACCAGCAAGGAGCCAAATTAACCAGTGGAGTGCTGGGGAATTCCTGGCCATGGGCATTGGCCAGGAATCAATTAACCAACACAGAACAGAAGACCAAGTTCATACTGGTGAATGCAAATAAAAGACACTACGGACGAATCTGCGATTTTGGTCGCAGTGGCCGTGACCGGCAACCAGAGTCAAACGCAGTGGGTTTGACAGGCCCAATCATGACAGTTCAACTGATAAACGGGGGTGTGCTAATACTTGTTGCCTATGGAACCATTATCTGTAATTACTGCCCTTGGGTACTAGTCAGCTATGTAAGAGAGCTTTGACATTACTGTCCTATAAAAAAAACACACACACACACACACACACACACATTTACTGAGTATTTTCAATTTTTGTTCTCCTGTTCCACTGTTTCATAATGAAATAAATAGCAACTAGAATTTAGGGTTGAGAAACAATCATGCTGCACCCTTTTCAGAGTGGAAGCACAAGTACTTATAAATGTGAGATAGTGTCTTAATAGTAAAATGTTTCTTACCAACTTGGAATTTAAATAACACTGAAATCTATTTCAGTTTTATTGTAATGATCACAAACATTGACCGTTTTTAATATCTTTATTAAAAGTTATAATTGAGGATCCACTGGTATGATCATCAGTAATAACAGCCGAGATAAATGTCACATTTTCTATATAGGTTGTACAAATACACCTAATTTAGTAAGAAACAAGTCCATTTGTAGTAAGACCTTAAGTGGCAAAATGCTAATATGAAATGAAATATAATAATTCATACAAAGTCATTTTAAAATTTTAAGCCACTTTTATATTCACTATCTAGTAATGTTAAACTGCACAGTAACCAATTCAACACCTCATTGAATTTTATATCAATGTTTTAATAATTTCAAGATCTTTTGAAATATCAACTTTAAATGAATATCTGAGTACCTGTCTAAAATACAACTGTCTATAAAGAGTTAATTTGGATCTTGCTAAATATCTGGTAGAAAATGTTATGAAGGTCATTACATAGTCTCTTTTTTGCAATCCATAAGTTAATATAGTGTTACATTTATTAAATAGATCAATACTAATACAACAGGGCATGTATGTGGTTAGCATCATTGCCTACTTGCACTGAGGTCTATGAATATGGATGAAATATGTAGCTTCTCCTTTTGTCTATGTGAGTTTTCTATGGATACTTTGCACTCCAAAGTTTGATAGTTAAAAAAAAAACGAAACATCAAAATATCAACTTATTAATGCTACTTGGGAAATAATTTTCTTTTTCTTCCAGTTTCTCTTGTAGTAAAAATAAAATTCGAATTAAAATGTATCTGAAGCTACTAGCTAAAAAAGTACAACTTATGTTGAAATAAAACAGGCAATAATATGGAGCGCGCAAGATCGCAGCATGGAACCAGCAGTATATTACTGCTGACATCATGCCGCATCCCCCACGGCCGGAGTGAGCTCCGGCCGCGGGGGATTAACCTCTCAATGTCGCGACATCGTGGTCGCGACATCGCAGCTGCGGGCAGCAGGAGCTCACTCCTGCTGCTCGCGATCCGGCACAGTAACGGCGCTCTGCGCCGCTACTAGTCTCCCTACCAGAAAGCCCGGACGCTGAATGACAGCATCCGGGTTGTCTGTTGATGTCACGATGCCCACAATGCATTGTGGGCAGCGTGACTGACAGTTGCCATGGAGATCAGCACACAGCTATAATCTGTGTGCTGATCTCCTATTGTATGAACGATCTGACCATCGTTCATAAAATTCCCCTCTGAGAAAAAGTGAAATAAGTGTGTAAAAGTAAAAAAAAGTGTAAAAAAGTAAAACACAAACACAAAAAATAAAATAAAAACATGTACACCGCCCTTTTCCACTTTACAAACGCCAATCGCCCCAAAAAAGATCAAAAATAAATAAAGTACCAATATGTGGTATCAACGCATGCGTAATGACCCACCCTATAAATCTATCACGTTAATTAACCCGTACGGTGAACGCCGTAAAGAAAATCCCCAAAAAACTGTCACAGAATTACGATTTTTGTTCATCCCGCAGCACATAAAATGGAGTAAAAAGTCATCAAAAACTCATATCAACATCAAAGGGGTGCCAATTAAAACGGCAGTTCATCCCGCAAAAAAAAGTCCTTACTCAGCTATGTATATGGAAAAATTAAAAAGTTATGGCTATTAGAAGATAGCGATGCATAAATATTGTTTTACACAATAAAAACACTTTTTCCACATAAAAAACTATATAAATTGGGTATCACCGTAATTATCTCAACCCACAGAGTAAAACTATCTTGTCACGGATACTGCACGGTGAACGCTATTAAAAATAAAAATAAAAAACTCTTCTATGATTGCAGTATTTTCTTCACCCTGCCTTCCAAAAAACGGATTTAAAAGCGACATAAAGTCTTGCCCCCCAAAAAATTATACAATAAAAACTTTAAATTCATCCCGCAAAAAAAAGTCCCTATACAGCCCCAAAAAACAGAAAAATAAAAAAGTTATGGCTCTCAGACTATGGCGATGCAAAATGTGTTTTCCTTTTCAAATAAAAGTGTTTTTATTTGAAAACAATATACAAATTTGGTATCGCTGTAATCGTATCAACCTGCTGAGTAAAACTAGCATGTAAATTTAAATACCGCACAGTGACCGCTGTAAGAAAATAAAAATAAAAACTCTACCAGGATTGCTGTATTTTTGTACAAAATGCCTCACAAAAACCTTAATAAAAAGTGACCCAAAGCATACATGCACCCGTAATGGTACCAATAAAAACATCAACTCATCTCGCAAAAAACAAGCCCACAATAAAGCTCCGTTTTACAAAAAGTTAAAAAAGCTATGGTTGTAAGAATAGGACAACATAAAAACCAACTTTTTTATAAACTCACTTCTTTTGTGTAAAAGTAATAAAACATAAAAAACTATAAAAAATTTTAAATATCATTGTAATTGTACCAACCCCCATAGTAAAGTTATCCCGTCATTTATACCCTATGGCGAAAACATTAAAAAATAATCCCAAAAACAATGTCGGAACGGGGGTATTTTCATGGTCCAATGCTAAAAAAAAAAACTATGGAACACCTGTGCGCCCAAAAATGCAAAATACACCCTTAGATGAGATCCCTGAGGGGTGTTGAATCCAAAATGGGGCAACTTCTGGAAGGTTTCACCTGTTTGGGGGCTTTGCAGATGCGACATGGCCCCCCCAAATATCTGTGCTCCAAAAGCCAAATAACACTCCCTCCTTTGTATACCTGTCATGCGCCAAACAGCAGTTTAACACCACATGTAGGGTATTGCGAACTTGGAAGAAATTGCGTAACACAATTTGGGGGCTTTTTTGACAGGATTCCTTGTAAAAACTAAACATTTTCAGCTAAAATTGCAGATTATTGGAAAAAATATATATTTTTTTATTTTCAGAGCTGAACGCTAAAAAAAATTGTGAAACACTGTTGGCGTTGATATACTCCTGCACCTAGATATATTCCGTAAGGGGTGTAGTTCCAATATGGGTCTTTTTAGGGGATTTATTAGGTTTTGGCACCTTAGGGTGTTTGCAAACCTGAAATGGCGCCTAAATAAATTTGTAATGAAAATGAGACCCCAGAGTCCAGTAGGTGCACTTCCTATTCTGAGGCTTGTGGTTGAGCCAAATAGCGCTCTAGGGCCACATATGGGATATCTCTGAAAACTTCAGAATCTGGGGAATCAATATTAAGTTGCATTTCCATGATCACATCTACTGTGTTCCAGTGAATAATGAATAAAAATTTAAAATCTGAAAAAAAAGTGAAATTTTGAAAGTTCACCTCCACTTTGCTTTAGTTTCTGTGAAATATCTAAAGGGTCAACAAACTTCTTAAATGTTTTTTAAATACTTTAAAGGGTGTAGGACTGGTCCCTAAAAAAATCTATTTTGCAAAAATGTGAAAAATTACTACTATATTTCTAAGCCCCTTAATGTGGTACAAAAAAAAACATTTTAAAAAAAAAATGCCAAACCCACAGTAGACGTATGGAAGATGCTAGTTATAAACTATTCTTAGTGGAATAACTATCTGTCTTACACACAGAAATTTTTTAACTTTGAAAATCGCTAATTTTTCCAAATTTTAATGATATTTTTCCACAAATAAACAAGGACTTTTTGGACCCAAAAAGTATTACTAACTTTTAAAACACAATGTGTCACGAGAAAACAATCTCTGAATCACTTGGATAGGTAAAAGTGTCAAAAAGTTATTCTCACAGAAAGTGACACATGTCTGATTTTAAAACCAGGGCTCTGTCAGGAAGGTCAAAACTGGCTCCGGCGGTAAGGGGTTAACTCATAATTAAAGGAGTTGTTTTACAACCGACATCAGCTCTGATTATTAAATTAAATGTGTTGTCTTAGATTATACATATCACACATATAAAAAGTTATAATATTGGGGGCTACCATAACCATCAAAAACATATGAATGTGTTGGAATGATATAATATATTTAGAAACCATCAAGAAATAAACCAAAACAATATAAAAATTACATAATTTTATTAATCGTTATTAAAAAATAATCATTAAAAAGTTTAAGATCAAAGTCAACACTGAAACAGATAAAGTACACCACCTGCCCACATACATGTATATAAGTGTGCAAAAAGACACACACATGAGTAATATAACTAAATCAAAGCATCAATCGGCATATTATAATAAATGCTTACTTAACTCTATGGTGGCTCAATGAATGGGCAAGTGGTGTGCTACCCCAACACACATTTCACGTCCACTTTTTCAAGGGAAGGTGAAAGGAAGTTTCATGCCTCCCTCATTTCTGAAACACAATGAATATGATTACTTTTAATGTATCATTCTGCTATGGTACTTCTACCATTCCTTCGTACTCTACAATACAAACTTTTTCATTATAGTATCCTAATGGTATGGCCACCTATAGAAACATTTCCTTGATTTCCCCACTCAAGTACTATATTTCTGTTTGGTTACCGTTTTGGACTTTGACTAGGCTTTGGTGCAACCAGTCCTGCGTATGATGCAGAATTTACTTAAGGGCTGTTATGTTGTTCCAGTTGCAATATACCAACACTGGCTTCCAACTGCTCACTCTTTCACTTTAGTGACCCCTCTGATAGATACAGTGAGTACAGAAAGTATTAAGATCCCATTACATTTTTCACTGATTTGTTTCATTGCAGCCATTTGGTAAGATAAAAAAAGTTCATTTTTTTTGCTCATTAATGTACACTCTGCACCCCATCTTGAAAGAAAAAAAACAGAATTTTTTGCACATTTGTTTAACAAGAAAAACTGAAATATCACATGGTCATAAGTATTTAGACCCTTTGCTGTGACACTCATATTTAACTCACATGCTGTCCATTTCCTTCTGATCCTCCTTGATATGGTTCGACTCCTTCATTGGTCCAGCTGTGTTTAATTAAACTGATTGGACTTGATTAAGAAAGACACATACCTGTCTATATAATACCTCACAGTCCATGACAGAACACATGAGAATCATGTGGTCTAATGAGCTCAGAGACAGAATTGTGGCAAGGCACAGATCTGGCCAAGGTTACAAAAGAATTTCTGCAGCACTCAAGGTTCCTAAGAGCATAGTGGCCTCCATAATCCTTAAATGGAAGAAGTTTCGGATGACCACAACTCTTCCTTGACCTGGACTTCCACCCAAACTAAGCAATCATGGGAAAAGGGAGCCTTTTAAGAGGGGTAAAAAAAAACCCCCAAGCCCACTGTGGCTGAGCCCAGAGATGGGCAGTAGGGAGATGGTAGAAAGTTCCACAAAGCAACTATCACTGCAGCCCCCCTCAGTGGGGGTTTTTATGGTGAGTTGCTGACGTGGGCCTCCCCTCAATGAAGAAAATATGAAACCCAAAAAAAAAAAAAAAAAACATGCAGTTTGCAAAAAAACACTTGAAAGACCCAGACAAAGGAAAAAAAGATTCTCGATCTGATAAAGACAAAGATTGAACTTGCTGGTTTTAAATTTTCTAAGCGTATGTGTGGAAAAAACCCGGGCACTGCTCATCACTGCCCCAATACAATCCCACAGTGAAACTGGTGGCGGCCCCCCAACCCATGCTATGGGGGGTGTTTTTCAGCTGCAGGGACGGGTTTAACTAGTTGCAATTAAAGGGAAAGAAAAATGGGGCCCAAAGTACAGAGTTTACCCTTTGGTTTGAAACCTCTTTCAGAGTCCCTTGGCCCCCAACTGGGCCAAAAAATCCCAGTGGGGTTTGTGTGGGGAAAAAAATCTCATTGGCTCCTAAAATCACATGACCTCTTTTATCTATGCCCCGGCCAGTGACATAGCTACAGGGGTGCAGAGGTGCACTTGGGGAACCGGGCCCTGATTTCGGGGGACCCCCCCGGCCCCCCTTGCCATACGCCAGATCGCTGGGTTAATTTTGGGGAAAAAGGTTGGGGGGGGGGGTTTATGGGGGGGGTTTTCCAACCCAAAAAAAATCGGGGTGCTGCGGCCTTCCCAGCAAACTTTCAGCACTCCCAGCCCCTTTCCCTGTGGGGAGACAGAAGAGGAGAGCAACGTTTTGGGGAAGTGGGGTAAGCAGTCTCCCGGGGTTATCATTTTTGTTGTTTGGATGGAACGGGGAGGGGTCAAAGGCTTAAATTTTAAGGTAAAATATTTTTTGGGCGGCACTATAAGATTTTTTACAGGCTGATTCCTGACAAGCCCCGGGCCCCCTGCTCTTGCGGGAAATCTATCCGTCCCGACACAAAGGGGGAGTTTCCCCGTCACGAATAAACGTCTATAACACATCCTAAGCTGGGCCCCCCCAGCTGTTGGGAAACTACAACCCCCATCATGCCCCCCGTTATAGATTTTATAAAGGGATGAGGGATTTTGTATTTTCCCCAACGCGGGGAGGGGACTAGTTTGAAGCCCCCCTGGTCTATAACCAACAGAGCTGCTCCCTTCTCAGAATAAAAAGGGTTTAAATATTTAAAAAAAAATAATAAAAAAGAAAACACTTAACACCTATCTCCACAATTTAAAAAAAACAAAATAACTCTACTCAGTAAAAAAATTAAAATATTAAAAAAGTTACAAAAAAAGCTTTTTCACTGTAAGGATATTTACAAAAGGTAAGGTGGGCCATATTCGGGGGGCATTGGGGTGCAATTATTGCCCTAAAATTCCAGCACCAATTCCAGTAAAATCATAGCACTTTAGAGGTGGCAAAATTTTCTAAAAAAATTCATTCGGCACTTTCCCCAAATTTTCCGAAAAAAAATTTTTTCGTTCCGAATTACTTGGGCCCAAAAAATCGCTTTAAAAAAGGGGCTATTTCCGGGCTGCACAGGGCCTGCAGGGTGCTGTGAACGTTGGCCATGCTTAAATTTTGAAAGGGGAGCTTGGTTTGGTCTTCTTTACAATTTTGTTTTGGTTTTACACGCACATGATGCCCCCCCGTTTTTTTGGGAATCGCTTCACTAAAAATCCCCGGGGCATTTAGGGGGGCCAAAAGGGACCAAAAATGAAGGCGGAAAACGTACCCGGGAAAAAGTCATGGCAGCAAAAGCGGGAAAAAAAACAAACTGAGAGCCCCGGGGGTGGCAAAAATTAGGGGACAAGTGTGGGGGTGACGGCGGCAGCCCACAGCAGCATGAGGTCAAACAGTGGCACAATGACATTCGGGAAGTGGAAAAAAAAGTCCCAGGCCGCAGAGGGGCAATAAACACAGTGTGGGGGGTCACGGTGGCGCAAAATGGGGTTTCAGGCAGGGGCACAATGACAAATTCGGGAGCTGGCAAAAAAGGAAAAAGGGCCAAAGGTGGAAACAAGCCACGTTTTGGGGGGCCGGCGGGAGCAACAGCACCCGCATAAGGTCGGGACATTTGGCCCAACAATGACACGGGTGGGGGGGCACGGAAACCCACCCACATCAGCCTGAGGCCCGACGGGGGCACAATGAAAAATTCTGGGGGGGGTGGAAAAAAACAGAGGGGCCCACAGTGGGAGGGACGGCCCAGCCAGGCACCCAGCATGAGGCAGACAGTGGCACAATGACACAGTGGGGGAGGGCACGACAGGAGTCACAGCAGCAGCATGAGGTAAAGGTTGGGCAAAATGACTTTCTGCAGGGGGCAAAATAGTATTAGGCCACAAAAACCGGCACAATGCTAAAGGGGGCGGGGGTTTCCAGGGCGGCAGCAGCATGAGGTCGGGCATTGGCCCCAAGCCCAAGAGAGGAGGTGAGCCGGAAAGCAACAGCATGGGTCAGAGGGGGCACAATAAATTTCTGGGGGGTGGCAAAACAGTACCGGGCCCCGCAGAGGGGACAATGACACGTGTGGTTTGTCACGAAAACCGAAAAACCCGCGCAGCATGAGCACAAGGTGGCACAATGACAGAGTGTTGAGGGGGGTTGGCAATACCGCCCGGGAAAAAGACGGTGGTAGGCAGATGGAGAAACTATCAGCAGATGTGTGGCACCAGGGGGTGGCGGGCATCAGAATAGTGGTGAGGCAGGTAGTTTAAACCCCAGATGACCCCCTAAGGCTTGGATGTGTGGGAAATCCGGGCCCGGATCCACGCCTGTTTTCATCTTGAAAAAGGGTTTTTTTCAGTGGGTTCAACATTTCCCGGGGACAAGCGGGTTCCCCTTGGGAAAACGGGGCCCCCGCCGCACTGAACACCCGCTTGATGCCCCCACTACGGGCCCGGGCAGGACGCTTCCCCCACTGAAAACTCGGCAATTTTGCGGCCACACATCCATTTGGGCTGCCCGTAGTCCAGCGGATCTTCTAACTGGGGTGGCAGAGTGCTGCCCAAGTGGCCAAAACCCTTTTTGGTTTTCGGGAAATGCTCCATGCCCTGTGCTGTTTGCTGCGGGTGACTCCCCCTCCTCCTGGGGGTGAAGGAAGTGCTTTAGTGACTCCAGTCTTAGGTTACTGCGGGAGGGGGTACGGGTCCACCCCCCCCCCTTCCCCCAGCAGCCGCGGGCCAGATACGTAGCGCTAAAGGCCCCCCCCGGGTCAGACCGTCAGGGGAGGACGATCCCGGCCATGGGCAGCGGCCCAATGATTCGGGGGATTTCCCTATATTTTTTGAGTTTGTTTTCCCTCTCAATAGCTAAAAAAAGGCCCCCCTTTTTTGGACCGGTAGGAGGGTCCATAGGGTGGAGACCAGAAGTCCCCCCCTCTCCCGGATGGGGACTATTGGGCCCTGTCACTAGCCAGGCAAAAGCATGTGGGGGACACTGCAAAATAAATCCGGGGGGCCCCCCTGCCCCCTTTTCCAATTGTTTACTGCCACGGTGCTTGGGGTCATCTCCCTCGTTTTCCCTCATCTCCACCCACCCCTCCAGCTGTCCTGCCCCCTCCTCTTTTGTCACCGGGGTAAAAAAACCCTTTTTTAAAATTTTTCACCAGAAAATCTTTGCCCCAATGTCCTCCTCCCCTCCTCCCCCAAATTTCAGTCCCCACCGGACTCATTTTGGCCACGGATGTAGTCCCCCAAAACTCCAGCCCCTGCCCAGACAGTTTTTTCAGCATCTTTTCCAGGACATAAAGGGCAGGGGAAAATGACTTATTCATCCCTTAGCCCTGGCGACTGAAAAAAAACGTGCCCCCTCAAATGGCCTCAACAAAGGGGCGGGTGTCACCCCTGAGCTGCCAGGGGCTGACATCAAAGTTCACAGGGAGAAACCCCTGTTGCCTGGATCATCAAAAAATTTAAGGGGCCCTTTCCTGTTAAAAAGTGGCCAACTGTGCAGGCGGAAATTCCCCAGGGGGTGGAAAAAACGCATATAAAAGGCTTTGTTGGGGGGGGCCCGTTCCCCGCTGCAACTCGAGGAGGGTTTTTCCGGGTTTTTGGTACAAAGGAAAAAAGTGCATCCCACATTTTCCTGGCCATTTTCAGAATGTTGGGGGGAAGATCGGTGGAAGACTTCGGGAAAACCTTTTTACAACCAGATTAAACCCCGGTGCGCCATCCCAGGGCGCAGGGACCATCCCCCTCGGTGCAGCGCGGACCCCTTTTCCCCCCAATTTTTCCGTCACCATGGTTCCGATTTGCAGTTGGCCAGGGGAAAGCCACCATCAATTTCTTGCTGCTGACGCGGAGCATTTCCCTCCCCTGTTGATTCTTTCGCCGAGGCACGTAGGTGTAAAAACTGCGGGGACACCGCTGTGCCCTACAAAATGTGGTATGAGGGAGCAGAAATTTGGAGGCTAAATGGTGGTGGGGGGTGGAGGAGGGGGAGGGGGAAATTTGGGCCCGCAGGGCACCCCGTTTGCCCAAGGGGAGGGGGGAAAAGGGGGGCGTCTCCTTTTCCAAATTTTTGTTGTGTGCCTGGGGGGAAAGCACATTCCCCCGTGGGCCGTAAAGGACATGAACGGGCCCCCTTGACCGTGTTACAGCTCAGGCCCGCGCTGCCGTGAAACCTTGGAACAAACCGATAAGCCAAGGACTAAAAAAAACCCCACTTTTGTTTTAAAATATTTATGAAGTGGGGGAACTGTTTTTTTGGAAAAAAATTTTACGGTTTGGAATCCCATCTGGGGTTTCGGCAAACCCCTTAGTTTTTTGAATGGTGAAAGGTCCACCTTTTGGGAAAGGGGGGACGGGCAGTCCCAAAATTTTGGACAAAAAGCCGGTCACTGCGCCCCTTGGAGGGTTTGGGAAACCATATTTGTTGTCTCTTTACAATCGCCTCTTTTGAGCGACTGGGCGCCATGATAGCGAGGGGCCCGGAGCATCTGGACCGGGGGGAAGGGGTGTCAAAGAGGAAAAAGTGCCTTCTGCAGAGGTGGTGGAGCCTTGACTGGCCGGAAAAAGGCTTTGGGGCCCCTGGGCCCCTGCTGGGTGCTGCAGGCAGGATGGACCACCACAAACTGAGGGCCCCGTTTCTTTCCCCGGGGCCCCCGGATGGTGACGCTGCATGTTTTGAGTAGGGCCGTTGTGCCAACCCTTAGCTCCCCGGCCACGCTTTTACTTTTTTTCCCCCAGATTCTTTCCCTATACCCAAATTCGGGTCCTCCGGGGTCCTTTAAACAAAGAACGCCACCACCGCCGGGGTTAAACTTATTTTACCGCCAACGCTCCGACTGAGTGATACTGCCGCCGCTCCTCGCTGAGCCCCGTGCCGTACTGTCTTTGGGCCTGCGAAGCGGGGGTTTTTAAAACCCCCTGGCCCCTTGGCTCCCCACCCCCACCTGCTGCTACCCTCTGACTTTACGGCCCCCAAACCCCCTTGGGGGTGGGTGCGCCGCTCCTGACGCGAAAGCTGGGCGCCCCCCTTTTTTCCTAACGTGATTAAGCCCTTGCTTCACCCGGCCCCCCAAGTGCGGTCAGCTACATCATCAACTATTTTTTGTTTCATCGTCACTACTGTTTCCCCATCACCTTTTGGTTTTAAACCGGGCTGACCCCTCAACCCCAAAGACCTCCCCTGCCACTTCCACACTTACTTTTTCCGCCTAAATGCCCAAGGAAAACCCGGGATATTGGGGGGCCCTTTTTTCGCTGCCAAGTAGCTGCTTTATGCCCCCCCTCAAATTGTTCATCCTCCTATATAGTGGGCTGAGCCCAAGGGGCCACATTTGTAGACCCTGGCTGAGGGAACTGGATGGGGGCAGAGGCGGGCTGAGGACAGGTGAGGGCCGCTGACCCGCTCCCGGGGCCCTTTCCAACTAAGTGTTGTGTCTGGGTTCCCACCCCACTCTTGGCTGGGGGTAGTTTAGATGTTTATCTGGGAGGAAGAGGGGGACCTAATCAACCAATCAAAAACCCTTGGGTTGCTGAACAACACACGGGCCCCCTAGTGGGCAGCGGCAGTTTTTTGGCCTAAAGAGTACCCCGCTGCAAAGTCCCCCCTGTGCTGCGACCTGGGCCCCCCTTTCAGAAAAAATTTTTTTTTTGGGCCCCTTCCACTCGCGTTGCAGAGCCTGCCCCCCTCTCTTTACATACTGTTTGTTCTAAAAAAGTTCGACACGTTTGATGAACAAACTGTTATGAAAAAAATACCCTGTTTTGACTCCAAATAACCCAGTAACAAGCTTGGGGGAAACCCCTTTGGGTATAAATTGCGGGTCCCCAAATGGGCCCGGAAAAATTTACCTTTTATGGCGTTTCAAAACACTGTGTGGTTTTTCTAAATGTAAAAACCCCCAAAAGGGTTTTAAATTAAAACCCTTTGTTTTGAAAATTTTGCTACAAGAAAAATGTATATATTTCCCGGGGTTTAAAAAAGAAGGTTTATTTTTGTTTACACAGCAGCAAAAAAACGCTTAATTAAACCCAGGATGTAAATTGCCAATAAAATTTTAGCCCCCACAAACTTTGCTTTGTAGCGTGTTACAATGGTGTATTTTCTACGCCACCAAAAAGAGAAAAATTGTAATTAACCTTTGCCCTTTTGAAATTTGGGTACCCAAAAAATTTTAATTATTTTTGGGGTTGGAAAAAAAAAGGTTTATTTTTGTCAGCACACCCAAAAAAAAACGCTTAATTAACCCCCGGATTTTAAAATTTCGCAAAGAATTTTAGCCCCCAAAACTAGTACTTTGGGGTTGTGTTTTCAATGGCGTTTTTTTCTACGCCCCAAAAACAAGAGATTTAAAAATTTTAAATTTAAACCCTTTTCTTGTGAATTTTGGGTACCAAAAAAAAAAAAAATATATTTGGGGTTTAAAAAGACGGTTTATGTTTTTTCAGCACAGCAGCAAAACAACGCTTAATTAACCCCGGAGTAAAAATTTCGCAATAGAATTAGCCCCACAAAAATCGTAGCTTTTTGTAGCGTGTTACAATGGCGTTTTTCTACGGGCCCCCAACAAGAGATAAAATTTTTAATTAACCTTTTTTTTGTGAATTAGGCTACCAAAAAAAAAAAAATATTTGGCGTTGAAAAAACCCGGTTTTTTTTTTGTGCCCACACCAGCATAACAAAGCTTAATTAACCCCCGGATGTAAAATTGGGGAATAGAAATTTAGGGGCCCCCACAAAATAGCTTTGTTTGCGTGTTACAAAAGGCGTATTTTCTACGCCAACAACAAGAATTTAAAAATTGTAAAATTTAAACCTTTTCTTTTTGAAAATTTGGCTACCAAAAAAAAAATATATATTTGTCGTTGAAAAAAAACCGGGTTTTTTTTGTCAGCCACCAGCAAAACAACGCTTAATTTAAACCCCGGGTGTAAATTGTGCAAAAGAAATTTAGCCCCCACAAAAAATAGTAGTTTTTAGCTTTTTACAATGGCGTATTTTTACGCCCCACAAAAAGAGATAAAATTTTAAATTAAACCCGGGTTGTGAAAATTTGGCTACCCAAAAAAATTTTATATTTTTTGGGTTTTAAAAGACGGGATTTTTTGTCCCCCAACCCCGCAAAAAAACGCTTAATTAACCCCGGTGTAAAATTTCGGGAATAGAAATTTAGCCACCACAAACTAGTAGCTTTTGTAGCGTGTTACAATGGGGTATTTTCTACGCCACACAAAAAGAGAAAAAATTGGTTTAAATTTAAACCTTGCTTTTGAATTAGGCACCAAAAAAAATATAAAATTTTTTGGCGTTGAAAAAGCGGTTTATTTTTGTCAGACAACCCGCAAAATTTCGCTTTTAAATTTAACCCCCCGGTGAAATTTTCGCAATAGAATTGAGCCACCACAAACTAGTAGCTTTTTTACGTGTTTCAAAGGGGTATTTTCTACGCCAAAACAACAAGAGATAAAAAAGTAATTAACCTTTTCTTGTGAATTAGGCCCACCAAAAAAAAAAATATTATTGTCGTTGAAAAAAAAACGGTTTATTTTTGTCAGCCACCAGCAAAAAAAAACGCTTTATTAACCCCTGGATGTAAATTTCGCATTAGTATTGAGCCACCCCAAAAAAGTAGCATTGTAGCGGTTTAACAAGGTGTATTTTAAAAACCACACAACAAAAAATAAAAAATTTAATTAACCCTTTTCTTTTTGAATTAGGGACCAAAAAAATTTATATATTTGGCGTTGAAAAAGACGGGTTTTTTTTGTCAGCACACCAGCAAAACAACGCTTAATTAAACCCCCGGATGTAAATTGCGCAATAGAAATTTAGCCCACAACCCAGTAGCTTTGTACGTGTTTTCAATGGCGTATTTTCTACGCCACACCCAAAAAGAGATAAAAATTTTAATTTCCCCTTTTTTTGTGAATTAAATACCCAAAAAAAAATATATATTTTTTGGCGTTGAAAAAGACGGTTTTTTGTTTGTCAGCACAGCAGAAAAAAACGTTAATTTTAACCCCGGTTTTAAAAATTTCGCAATAAATTGACCACCAAAACTCGTTTCTTTTTAAGGGTTACAATGGGGTTTTTTTCTACGCCACACAAAAAGAGATAAAATTGTAATTAACCTTTGCTTGTGAAATTTGGGTCCAAAAAAAAAATATATTTTTTGGGTTGAAAAAGGACGGGTTTTTTTTTTCAGCACACCAGCAAAAAAACGTTAATTAACCCCTGGATGTAATTGCGCCAAAAGAAATTTACCACCACAAACTAGGTAGATTTGTAGCGTTTTACAATGGCGTAAATTTTTTACGCCCCCACAACCCAAGAGATAAAAATTGTAAAAACCTTTGTTGTGAATTTGGGTTCCCAAAAAATATATATATTTTTGGGGTTGTAATAGACGGTTTTTTTTTTTGAGCACACCAGCCCAAAAAAAACGGGTTAATTAAACCCCCGGATGTAAATTGCGCAATAGAATTTAGCCCCACAAAATAGTAGCTTTTTTAGCGTGTTACAAAGGCGTAATTTTTTTTTCGCCCCCAACAAAATAAAAATTTTAAAATTTTTCCCTTTTCTTGTGGGAAATTTTGGGTACCAAAAAAAAAAATATAAATTTGTCGTTTAAAAAAAACGGTTTATTTTTGTCAGCCCCCAGCAAAAACAACGCTTAATTTTAAACCCCCGGATGTAAAATTGGGGCAATAGAATTGAGCCACCACAAAATAGTTGTTTTTAGGTAAATTTCAATGGCTATTTTCTAAACCCCCAAAAACAAGAGATAAAATTGTAATTAACCTTTGCTTGTGAATTTTTGGGTACCAAAAAAAAAATTTTTATTTGGGGGGTGAAAAAAAACGGTTTTAAATTTTGTTTAGCACAGCAGCAAAAAAAGCTTAATTAAACCCCGGATGAAAAATTTCGCAAAAGAAATTTAAACAGCCAAAAATGAAGTGTAATTTTTATTGTAAAAAAGCGGTTTCTTTTTAAAAGAATTCAACAGGAAATGGCTTAGATCCCACTTGGATATTGAATGTATATGCAGCGCAGTGGACCCCCCTGGAATTTTTAGATCCAAACCCCCAAAAAAACAGAAATTTGAAAATTTTAGAGAACCCCCCTTGAGAAAAAGCTGAGACACCCCCCAAAAATCGCCCGTGTAAAAAACATTTTTTCAGAAGCGCTATCACCCCCAGCAGCACCCTTCCCCTTTAGTACAGTGGGGGAGTTTTTGGCTCCCCCGGCGCGCTCGGGGCCCTTTTAAAAAGTGCGGTGACGTCACAGAAAACCCCCGGTCTCGGGTTGGGCTTCATCCCCTTTCACATGTCATGCAGGGTATGCCCTTCTTCCTCCCCGGTTCTTTGCCCCTGTAAGCCCTTTTGCTCGCAGCCCTTTTTTCAATGAAAAAACCCCACTTCGTTCACCCGAAGTACCCCAAAGTTTGACTTTGTTTTCCCAACCCGAAGTTTTCCTGAAAATTTTAAAAAGAATTCCCCTTCGTTAGAATCGATTTTGCCCATCTTAAAACACGATTGGGGTGCTATAATTCTATAGCAATTCCCTGGGAAGGTGAAGCTGAATGGGGGGTCAGGACAGCCTGTGGCAAGCAATTCCTCCCCGTGAATTCCCCTCGAAGGTGGGTATCCACCCTGGTGCTTTTCAAATTTTAAAGTGCTTTTCTAAAATTTTTTTCCCAAAAACATACCCAAAGTGTGGTGCGTGTTTTAGATACTTTTTTGGGGCGGCAAAAAAGTGCCCCATAGTTTTAAATAGGGTTTGTGTTTACCCTTAACGGATCCCAAAATTTTTAAAAGTCAGCTCGGGGATCCGACCCTTTTAACACATCACAAAGATGCATAAAAAAGGGACATTGTCTAAAAACGATAAGTTTTACATCTTTCAAGTAAAACCCATTGAACATTTTTTAATACTTTTTTGGGTCCTTTTTAATATTAAAACGTACCCCAAAAAAATATTCAACCGTCATGTGATCACCCCATTGCTCCCTCTGTTTAATTTTGTTATTTAATCCAATGGTAATTTTGAAAAAAAAATATTTAAGTCAAAACCCATGAGGATTGCATTTTTTTGTTCATTCAGCCCCCACAAAAAATGTTTAAAAAGTAAAAACACCAAATGTACCCCATAATAATATCAAAATCGCCAATTTACCCGCATAAAAATCTCCGACCCCCCCATCCACAGAAAAAGATTTTTTATTCTTTTTTAAAAGCATTTTTAAGAGGCAAAATGATTTTTTTCCCGGGGGTGAGCATTAAAAAAAAAAGGGGCGGGCTGTGAAAAGGGTAATAATGCAAAAGGGGAGGGCATTTTTTTTTTCATTGGTAAATGTGAAGGGTTTGTTCCTGTGATACATACCCCGGCTCCAACACTGTTGCTTCAGAGCTCCCCTTCTTTTTTACTTTCAGGTTCCATCGTAACCAAAAGGACAGGTCAGGCCCAAAGAAGTTTAAGAAGCTGGTGTTCCCGTGTTCAGGACAAAAAATGTAAGTGAAAAGGAGCGGGTCCTTTGGGGGTCCGGAGCAACGTGGGGGGAAACCCAAAAAATCATTCTTTCCCCATAGCCTGGCCTTAATTCAAATTAGTTTTCATCAGCCACACAACCACTTTAAGTAGCAATGATTTTCTGTGGCACACTATCCTGTAGACATCCATCAAACCAAGAACCTTTTGTAAAAAACAGCCATGAAGACCCCTTGCCTGGAGGGAGGGGGGCCCAAGCTTAAATTT
>JAODAL010031980.1:35000-47659 GCA_025379985.1 Phyllomedusa bahiana | reverse complement strand
AAAAATTCCCTACACAAATTATTTGATAATAATAGTAAAAAAATATTGAAGAAACAATGTATTAAAAAAATAATAATGTACATGGATATACATAGGATCCAGTGGCCTGAGAAAACATAAAAATTACAACAAAGCACTTAAGCAGCATGTATGTTTCCCCTATGCAATAACAGCTGGTAAAATGCATAAATAAAATCTATGTAACTTGGGGGAGTAAGCCCGTAGGTTACATGGTGATAAATAACACACCATAGAGCTAGATATATCTATTACGCCTGTACGCTTAGTAATCCTTACCATAGGTTCATCAAGAGGAAGAAATAATCGGGCCGTGGCCCATAGGACTGTAGGGAGCCGGTGAAGGTTCCCAAAAGAAAAGGCGTTGGTTTAAATAAGCTGGCGCTGCCGGGCTTGAGACCGGAAGTTGTCCAACGACAACGTCATATCCGGGTGGGGTATTCAGGGGAAAGTTTGTACTTTTAGACCTGCATCGCGCATGCGCAGTTGCGCTGCGACGTTTGCACGTCAGTCAGAATGATTAGAAAGATTTTTTTGCGCGATCGCGTCGCGATCATAGGGACAAGAGGAATAAGTAGATAGAATGAAAGGAACGGGCAATCAAGTGAAAAGAGGTAGTGGCGAGGTGTGGAGATGGAGGGGAAAATAAACATATGTGGGGAGAAAATAAGATGAGATAAACAAGGACATGAGAATACCAAAAGCCACACAAATATAGTGGGTATAGCAATTTCCTCCACAAGCCACTACCAAACAAACCACAATGAGGAAAAAATGGCCTTAAACATAACTTTTAATATAGATAGCTAAAAAAGCAAAATTGATACAAAACCTCAAATACCATATACAGTATTGGGAGACCAGTGGGTGTGTATGTATCCCTATAAAGCCCTAAAGAGGGGGACTATTGAGCCCTGCCCTATGAATACAGGACAATCGCCCTGATAAGGGCGGTCCTGGCAGGAGCCTGACCTGCGAAACAAAATTTACCAATAGGATACCTTAGGGTAAGTTTGTTCGCAGGGTCAGGTCCTGCCAGGACGCCCCTTTTCAGGGGGGATTGTCCTGTATTCATAGGTCAGGGCTCAATAGTCCCCTCTTTAGGGCTTTATAGGGAATACATACACACCCACTGGTCTCCCCCAATTTCTGTATTTTGGTATTTGAGGTTTTGTATCAATATGCTTTTTTAGCTATCTATATTAAAAGTTATGTTTTAAGGCCATTTTTTCCTCATTGTGGTTGTTTGATAAACAAGGACAGTATACAGAGTAATGTACATATTTGGGGATGAAGAGAGGTAAACATAGACATGAACATTAATAAGAATGACAGAGAGAGAGACACAAATAATGGGCTAACAAGAGAGGGAAATAAGAGATGAATAAAGAAGAAAAAGAAAGAAATGAAGAGATAATGGAGGGGAACAGAGGTCCAAACCGTCTCACCCTGACTGTATAGCTGTTCTACTGTAGCTGTGGATAAAAAAGAAAAAGAGTAGTTAGAACAAGATACCGAAAGCTATAACAAGCTACATGAAAGTAAAGTCACATTCCCTGTTAAGTCCGTTAGGCTGCAGTGTGTCAAGTCTATGTATCCAAAAAGATTCTCTTTGTTTTAGAAGGCGGATGTGATTCCCTCCCCTACGTGGTCTCCTTACCTGTTCCAGAATTTGGAACCTTAGTTGTGATACGTTGTGACCAACTTGCAAAAAATGGTGTGGTACGGGCAGCCATGTTTTGGAACATCGTATCGAGGACTTGTGATTAGAGAGTCTGTCTTTCATGCATTGAGTGGTTTCACCAATATAGAGTAGCCCACATGGGCATTTCAAGGCGTACACTACAAAACTGCTGTCGCATGTAAAGTGTCCCTGTATTTCAAACTTTTTACCAGACCTTGGATGTGTGACATAATTACCCTTGATCACACTAGAGCAATGACAGCAGTGTAGACATGGAAAAGTACCGTGTTTTTGTAGACCTAGAGAGGTTTGAGTGTACATTTTTTTGGGCGTGCCAATATCGGCCTTGACAAGTTGATCCCTGATGTTTCTGTCATTCTTATTAATGTTCATGTCTATGCCTACCTCTCTTCATCCCCAAATATGTACATTACTCTGTATACTGTCCTTGTTTATCTCATCTTATTTTCTCCCCACATATGTTTATTTTCCCCTCCATCTCCACACCTCGCCACTACCTCTTTTCACTTGATTGCCCGTTCCTTTCATTCTATCTACTTATTCCTCTTGTCCCTATGATCGCGACGCGATCGCGCAGACTCTAGTCTACTCCTTCTGACTGTCGTGCATCGTCGCAGCGCAACTGCGCATGCGCGATGCAGGTCTAAAAGTACATCTCCCATGAATACCCACAACCGGATATGACGTTGTCGTTGGACAACTTCCGGTCTCACGCCCGGCAATGCCGGCTTATTTAAACCAACGCCTTTTCTTGGCACCTTCACCTGGCTCCCTACAGTCCTATGGGCCACGGCCCGATTATTTCTTCCTCTTGACGACCTATGGTAAGGATTACTAAGCGTACAGGGCGTAATAGGATATATCTAGCTCTATGGTGTGTTATTTATCACCATGTAACCTACGGGCTTACTCCCCCAAGTTACATAGATTTTATTTATGCATTTTACCAGCTGTTATTGCATAGGGGAAACATACATGCTGCTTAAGTGCTTTGTTGTAATTTTTATGTTTTCTCAGGCCACTGGATCCTATGTATATCCATGTACATATGTATATATTATACATTGTTTCTTCCATATTTGTACATATTAGTTATCATATAATTTGTGTAGGGTATATTTTTACACACTGTATATATTTTTTTCACACTGTTTTTTGTTATTAGTACTTCTGTCGATATCATCAGCATATGAGCTCCTTTGTTTGGTTATTTATATATATACTCATTTTTGTATATTTTGTCCATAGTGACTGCTTGATAAAGGTCTTTACCGACCGAAACGTCGACTATGCCAAGTCACCTGTCTCGACTATGCCAAGTCACCTCTTTTGTGCTTTGAATTATTGGAAACCCGTAAATACCACAACTTATTACATGTTTAAAATGAATTTTTTGCTCAAAAGAAAAATCTTTGCGTGCAGTCAATTACATATTCATAGTGGTAATTTTATTCACATCTAGGAAAGTGGTATTCTAGAAACATAAAATTTGTTTTGAGTTTCTAAGATAGTTTACTTGTTGGTTGAAAAGGTAATTATGCAATTTAAATACCAATTCTTCTTTAAACTAGAGCACCTATATAACATTCGCTATTGACTAATTTATGAGATAAGGGTTACATCAAAGTATCTGTTGTGCCTACAAATAAGGAAAAGTTATAGCTGGCCTTAATTAACCACATGAAAACTGTCTTTGCTGGGCCATTCATTAAATGGCAATGGCTTTACTTGTTAAAATGGTAATTTTAAAGGATTTGTCTGACAATCCTTTGATATCCAATTCTGTTACTAGCACATGAGCCATATTGAAGTCAGGAAGAAGCAACTGGTTTATACAATCTTCATCTGGATTAATACATCAAGATAACAGGAAGAATACAACAGACACATTTCTTTATTCCCCTTTGTTATTATAATTTATTCCCCCATATTTATACAAAACTATGTCATGCTAATTCAGCCAAATTCATTTTTTATAGGTGTTTTGGTTGTTGGGAAATTAATTTTTGGCTTTAATTGGCCCCAAAAAATGAATTTAAAGTTGGGATTAGGATTTTTTTTTTATGACTATAAGGGTTATTATATTCCTATATACAATCTCTCCAACACCAATTAGAGACTTAATAAGAACTTCCCTAATTAATGCCCAAAAAAAATTTGATGTCAGATAAAAAGCGTTTGGCCCAAGATGCTGCCAAAACAGAAGCACGGCAGAGCAGGAATATAATCTTTATACACCATTAGAAATACCTATGATAATTCTAACCCGAACACCAACATTGAGTTACGTTTACAGCTATGATTAGAATTAGGGCTAGGTCAAAAAGAAAAAAAATGGGTTTGGGTTTCCCCAAAATAATTTCTCATATGTTCACGAAAAAGGTTTGAGGAATACTATTCAGATAAACAAAACCACCTGTCTCCTAATGATAATCGTAAGGAGATCCCAATTGATGCCCGGTATGGACCAAAGAAGACAACGAAAACTACAGAAAACCAATACCTTTAAGGGCTAAATATGACGAAAACTAATAAAATATAATAGCTTTTATTAAATATAATTTAAAAGCAAAGAAAAATCCCTATTTAACCCCAAAAGGGAAACCACTAAAAAAAGTGGGAACCCCCCCCAAAAATGGTAAACCACTCAGGAACCTACCTAAAGCCCTAAAACCACCCCTCCCCATTTGAAAAAAAAACCGACCACCACAAACACACAACTAATAGTGCAAGACCCAAAAACTGCTGCCCCAACTTTTTTGTTTTTAATTCTTTCCCACTACGGTTTGGGTCTTGCACTATTAGTTGTGTGTTTGTGGTGGTCGGTTTTTTTGCAATATTCGGGCAGGGATGGTGTAGGGCATTTAGGCTAGGTTCCTGAGTGGGGTCGCCCTTTTCGGGGCGGTTCCCCACTTTTTAGTGGTTGCCTTTAGGGAAAATGGGATTGTTTTCTGGTTTTTAAAATAATATTTAATAAAAGCTATTATATTTTATTAGTTTTCGTCATATTTAGCCCTTAAAGGTATTGGTTTTCTGTAGTTTTCGTTGAATACTATTCAGAGCCAATACTTTCTGCAGTAGTGTACAGAGAGTGTTATCTCTCACATTATGCTCTGCCTCTTATGTGGCTAGCACAATAAGGCTAATTTTGAAGAAAGCCAACTTTTTTGGGGCACTTTCAATTGTGCCCTTTTAATACTGCATTTATAAAAAAAAACATTCTGATCCAAAAAATGACTCAAAAAAAAGTGCTTTTGAAAATTTTTACCAAATTTTTTTTTTGTTCTATTATTTTTAAAGTAAAATCTGCCAGCAAAAATGCAAAAAAAAAGTTATAAAAAAAAAATTTAAGATGGCGAATTTCCCAAAATTTGTTTCTTTCACTTCGCCAATTTTTCTCGCAAAAACAACTTCGTTCCGAATTACTTCGGCACGAATCACTTTAAAAAACAGTATTTCCAGGCTGCACTGAGCCTGCAGGGTGCTGTAGAACTTTGGCCATGCTTAAATATCGGGGGGACTGGTTTGGTCTTCTACAATGTTTTTTTAGCATGAACCCATGACGCCACCGCTTTTAGAATCGTTTCACTAAAAAATTCCCGGGGCACTTAAGAGGGAAAAAAAAGAAAAAAAACTGAAGCGGGAAGGTTGCCTGATAAAGTCATGCCCGAGAAAGCTGGAAAAAAAAAAGCTGAGAGCTCAGGGGGGCAACATTAGGACAGAGGTGGGGGGGGACGGCGGCAGCCCAGCAGCAAGAGGGGGCAGACATGGGGACAATGACATTCTGGAGGGGGCAAAAACAGGAAAGGTCAAGGTGGACAATGACAGGTTTTGGGAGGTCACGGGAGCAGCAGCCAAAATCAGATATTGGGGACAATGAAGAGTTGTAGGGCACAGCAGCACCACAGACAGCATGAGGTCAGACGGGCACAATGAAACGTGTGTGGGGGCCCGGGAGCAGCCCGCAGCACATGAGGGCGAAAAGTGGCCAATGACACAAATGTGGGGCACGGCACAGCCAAGCACAGCATGAGGTCAGCATGGCACAATCACATTCTGGGGGGTCAAAAACAGGAGCAGGCCCAGAGTGGGAAATGACACAGTGGGTTTTGTCACGGCAGCAGCCACAGCAGCACATTGGTTTAACAGTGGCACAAAGCATTCTGGGGTGGGGAAAAACAGGAGTAGGCCACAGAGGGGACAAGAAACAGTGTGGGTCACCAGCCCCACAGCGCAGCATGAGGCAACAGTGGCACAATGACACAGTGTGGGGGCACGGCGCGCAGCATGGGGAGGGTGGGCCCTGCACAGTGTGGGGGTCCGGCAGCACCCCATGAGGTCAGGCATGGCAAATGCATTCGGAGGGGGCAAAAAAGGGGGTAGGCCCCCAGATGGGACAATGCACAGTGTGGGGGTCACGGCAGCAGCCCACAGCGCAAAGGGGCACGTGGACAATCACATTTGGAGTGGCAAAAAATTAGAGGCCACAGAGTGGGACAAAACCCGTATGGGGTCCCCAAAAGGGCGGCAGCCACACAGCGCATGGGCAACATCACAATGACACAGTGTGAGGCACGGCAACAGCCACAGCGGCAGCATGAGTCAGGGCAGTGGCCAATCACTTTTGGAAAGGGGCCAAAAAAAAAATGGATAGGCCACAGAGTTACAGTACACTGGGGGGGCAGGCGCCACCCCGCAAACACATGAGCAGGCAGGCCAAACACATTTTGGAGGGTCAAAAACAAGTAGGCCACAGAGTGGGGACAATGACACAGTTTTTAGGTCACGGCGGCAGCCACAGCAGCACCAAAAGGTCAGCAGTGGCCCCAATGACAATGTGGGGGTCACGGCACAGCCACCAGCCATGAGGTCGACAGTGGCAAATACATTCTGGAGGTGGCAAAATCAGGAGTAGGCCACAGGTGGGCAATGACACAGTGTGGGGTCACGGGCAGCAGCCACAGCAGGGACATGAGGTCAGACAGTGGCACAAGACATTCGGAGGGGGCAAAAAAAGGAGTAGGGCCCCGAGTGGGACAAAGACACAGTGTGGACGTACGGCAGGGAGCCCAGCCAGCTGAGGTCGTCCCAGGGGCCCAAGGCCGTGTGGGGCCCCGGCAGCACCCCGCAGCACCCTGGGGCAGGCAGGCACAATGCATTTCTGGGGTGGCAAAAACGGGTCCCCCCAGGTGGGACAAAGACACAGTTGGAGGTCACGGGGAGAGCCCAGCGCAGCCCCCTTGGGTCGACGTGGGACAATGAAACCGGGAGGGCAAAAACAGGAGTAGGGCCCCAGTGGACCCCAATGCACAGTGGGACGCACGGCAGCAGCCCCAGGCCCCATGAGGAACATGGCCAAGCACAGTGTGGAGGTTTACGCGCCCCAAAAGCACAGCATGAGCAGGCGTGCCCCCAAAACACGGAGGTGGCCAAAAACAGGGAAACCACAGAGTGGGTTTTAATGACACAGGGTTTTTGGGACGTCACGGCAGCAATCCAGCAAAACAGAGGTCAGACAGTGGCACAATGAACAGTGTGGGGGGGTCAATGGCAGAGCCCCAGCACAGCATGAGGTCAGGCAGGGCACAATTACACAGTGTGGAGGCCCCGGCAGAAACAACATTAGGTCAGGCAGTGGGACAATGACATTTTGGAGGTGGGAAAAACAGGGGTAGGCCACAGAGTGGGACAAAGACAAGTGTGGACTCCGGGAGCAGCCACAGCAGCGTAAGAGGCAGACAGGGAAAAAAGGACACAGTGGGAGGTCACGGCAACAGCCACAGCACAGCATGAGGTGAACAGGGCACAATGACAAGGTGGGGTCACGGCCCCCAGCCCAGCAGCAGCATGAGGTCAGGCAGTGGCACAATAAAAATTCTGGAGGGGGGCAAAAAATGGGGTAGGCCCCAGAGTGTACAATGACACATGTTTGGGGGTCACGGCAGCACCACAGCAGCAGCATGAGGTCAGCAGTGGCACAATCACTTCTGGAGGGGCAAAAAAATTAGTAGGCCACAGAGTGGGACAATGACACAAATGGAGGGCACGGGGGCAGCCACAGCACAGCTGAAGAAAAAGTGGCACAATGACCAAATGGGAGGTCACGGGCCCCCCACAGCGCCCCAAGGGTCAGACAGGGCACAAGGACTTTGGATGGGTGCAAAATCAGGTTTAAAGGGCCCAGGTGGGACAAGACACGTGTGGCGGTCACGGGGGCCGCCACAGCACGAGAGGTCCCGAATGGCACAATGACATTCTGGAGGGGGGCAAAAACGGAGTAGGGCCCCGAGTGGGGGCAATGCACTGTGGACGCACGGCGCAGCCACACGCAGCTGAGGTCAGCAGTGGCACAAAGACACAGTTGGAGGCACGGCAGCGCCACAGCAGCAGCATGAGTCAGGCGTGGGACAATGAATTCGGAGGTGGCAAAAACAGGGGGTAGGCCACAGATGGGACAATGACACAGTGTGGAGGTCACGGGAGCACCACACAGCGCATGAGGGCAGCAGTGGCAACCAAAGACACAGTGTGGAGGTCCGGCAGCACCACAGCAGCACATGAGGTCAGCAGTGGCACAATTACATTCCGGAGGGGGCAAAAACAGGGGGTGGCCACAATGGGATAATGACACAGTGGGACGTCCGGGGAGCAAACACAGCAAAAACATGAGGTCCCGACAGTGGCACAATCAATTCTGGAGGTGGCAAAAACATTAGTAGGCCAAGAGTTTTGGGGAAAAAACACAGTATGGAGGTCTGGCGGCAGCCCCAGCGCAGCATGAGGGGAGACATGGCCAATGACACATGTGGAGGGCCCCGGGAGCCCAAGCACAGCATTAGGGGAGACAGTGGGACAATGAATTCTTGGGGGTGGCAAAATCAGGATAGGCCACAGAGTGGGGCAAAACACAGTGTGGAGTCACGGGACAGCCACGCGCAGCATGAGGTAGACATGGGGACAATAATTCCCGGGGTGGCAAAAACAGGAGTAGGCCACGAGTGGGACAATGACCAGTGTGGACGTCACGGCGCACCACAGCCCCGCCAAGAGGTAACGTGGCACAATGACACAGTGTGGGGTCACGAAGGCCCCCAGGCCCGCAGATGAGGTCAGGGGAGTGGCACAATGACATTCGGAGGTGGCAAAAAAAAAGGGGTAGGGAAGGTGGGATAAAGACCGTGTGGGCGTCCGGGGAGCAATCACAGCAAAAGCATGAGGCAGACGTGGCACAAGACACAGGTGGGGGGTCATGGGGCACCACACAGCAGCAAGAGGTCAGGCAGTGGCACAATTACACAGTGTGGGGGTCACGGAGAAGCAACATGAGGGGCAGGCATGGCCCAATGAATTTTTGGAGGTGGAAAAACAGGAGTAGGCCCCAGATGGGACAAAGACACAGGTGGGCTCACGGCGCAGCCACAGCACAGTATGAGGGTCGAAGTGGAACAAGGAAAAAAGTGTGGAAGGGCACGGGACAGCCACAGCGCAGCTGAGGGCAGACAGGGCACAAGAATTTTGGAGGTGGGAAAAACAGGAGTAGGCCACAAGTGGGGGCAAAGACACAGTGTGGAGGTCACGGGAGCAGCCACAGCGCAGCATGAGGTCAGACAGTGGGCCAAAAAACACATGGGGAGGTCACGGCAGCACCCCAGCACAGCTGAGGTCAGACAGTGACACAAAGACACAGTGGGGAGGTCACGGCAGCAGCCACGCAGCAGATAGGGCAGGGGTTGGCAAAATGAATTCTGGGGGTGCATAAACAGGAGTAGGCCACAGAGTGGGCCAATGACACGGTGGAGGTCACGGGAGCAGCCCACACAGGGAGCATGAGGGCAGGCAGTGGGACAATCACATTCTGGAGGTGGCAAAAACAGGAGTAGGGGCCCCCAATGGGACAATGACACGTGGGAGGTCCCGGCCCGCCACAGCGAGGCATGAGGGCAGACAGTGGCACAAAACACAATGGGAGGTCACGGCAGCAGCCCAGCAGCACACGGGTCAGGCAGTGGGACATTACATTTTGGAATGGCAAAAACGGAGTAGGGCCACAGAGTGGTACAATGACACAGTGGGAGGTCACGGCAAGCTACCAGCACATGAGTCAGACAGGGCACAATGACACAGTGGGAGGTCCGGGAGCAGCCAAGAAAGCAGCATGAGGGCAGGGAATGACACAATCAATTCTGGAGGGCAAAAACAGGATAGGCACGACTGGGACAAGACACTTTTCGAGGTACGGCAGCAGCCCCAGCAGTACATAGGTCGGCAGTGGGACAATGACATTCGGAGGGGGCAAAAAGGAGTAGGCCTAGAGTGGGACACTGACACAGTGTGGAGGTCCCAGCAGCCCCACAGCAGCATGAAGCGCAGTGGCACAATGACAAGGGTGGATGGGGTGGCAATACCAGTCCCCGGTAAAAATGGTTGGTGGCGGGGAGAAACGTCACAGATTGTGGATCAGGAGGGTGGCGCATCAGAATAGTGGGGAGGCAGGTGTTTGAAACCCCGACTCATTTCTCACAGTTTGGGTAGGCGTCATGGGTGAGTAGTCTGACCCTAAGCATTTGGTGTTGGGAAACCTGGCCGATCCAGCCTGATTCTCTTGACAAAGGTCGTCCGTTCCCCATTTTCCGTGGGAAAACGGGTTTTTCCTTGGGGTAACGATGGCCCCCGCCGCATGAACACCCGTCTGATTTTTTTCCAAACTACTTGCCGGGAGGACAGCTTCTACCCCAAAAATCGGCAAGTTGCGGCCACACATCCAGTTTTCTGCCCATAGTCCGCATCTTTTAACTGGGGTGGCAGAGTGCTGTCCAAGTAGGCAACCCTGTTGGTTCAGGGGCTGCTCCCGGTCCTTCTGCTGCTGCTGGCGACACCCCCTCACTAGGCGGGTGAAAAGTCTCATCGTCAGACCTGTCAGGGAGGGCATCCGCTAAAGGCAGCGGCCAAATGATTTCGGGGGAATTCCCTATAGTTTTGAGTTTGTCCTCCCTCTCAATAGCGGGAAAAAGGCTCCCATTTTGGCCTAGCTGGGGGTCCAAAGGGGAGAGCTCAGAAGTCATCCCTCTGCCGGCTTGCTGACTATTCGGCTGTCACTAGCCAGGCAAATAAGCATGCTGCGGACCAGACCTGCACAAGTGACTCCGAGTCCTCCTGCCGCAATTTCCAATGTATACTGCCACCCGGTGCTTGGGGGTCATCTGGTCGTTGGTTCAAGATTACTGGTGTGTATGTGCTGGGAGACCAATGGCAGGGCCTAAGTACAAAACACAAGAGGCACTGGAGTCTTGATCTGGAACAGAAGGAGAAGGCAAGGGATCCATAGGTGAGGAGTAGCAGTGGGACTGACGTGCGGTAAGAGGTTCACTCGAGGTTTTTGCAGGGTGGGACTGCTGACGGAGATGAACAAACAGGAAGGTGAGTTCCTAGGCGAGAGGACTTAAGCTAAGCAGGAGCTAGGGAGCAATACTCAAGCAGAGGAAGTAACAGGGTTGAGGAAGTTTATATAGGGACTGGGACAGGAAACAGGAAACAAGGATGGCAAACCACTGAGACACGATCCACCATACTTGACGAGGGCAAACTTAAGGGCAAACACAGTCTTGCAAGTTCCACGGTATGGCAGGAGCTTCCTGGACTCTTACTCCCACCTCAAGACGGCCTCTGGACGGATACCTGACTCGGTCTTTCCGGATGTCTTTGATGAAATTGTATTATCAGTCGAGGAGCAATGATGTTACTCACGTGTTCCCACGAATTTTCTTGGGCCATAAACCTTGCCATCTTTATGAGGTTAATGCAGCTGGGTTCCTGAAAATTACTCGAGTCCAGGCATTCGCTACCACAACAATGTTCTTGGCCCATGATTCTTCACGCATCAGGAAGGAGGAGGAACACGACCTGGAAAGGGGTTGGACACGGCCAGGCTTTAGAAAGATACATGAAATCACAGGGTGGATTTCATAGATCGGTGGGAGTTTGAGTCCGAACAGCTACTGGACTGATTATCTTGATGATTCTTATATGGGCCCGACAAAATTCTGTCCCAGTTTTGGTGAGGTGAAGGCACTCTAAGTTTCAAATTTCCTGGTAGACAGACCATAACCTTATCTCCCCACTTTCAAAGGTTGGTGTGGTCTTCGACGTTTTATCTGCCATCTTTTTGTAATTTTCTTGAGCCTATCTAGTTGTTTCTTCAAATAGTTTGCAAATTTTGCTGTAGTGTAGAGATCATTTCTGCGCGATGGAATATGCGGAAACAGAGGGAATCTAGGAAGTCATGTTTGGATGGTATCCCAAATTTGCAAAGAAAAGGCGTTTGTTGTAGAGGCATTTTGGGAGTATGTTGTACGAAAAATTCTGCCACAGGACGTAGATCAACAAGTCATTTCTGGTAGGTGACAAATATAGCATCGCAGGTAATGTTCAGGGTCTGATTTGTGCGTTCAGTCGTGTCCATTGAATTGTGGCGTGAAAGGCGGTTGATTAGATTAATATCAATGTCCAGTGTGAGCAAAAACTCCGCCAAAATTTGGATGTAATCTGCACCCCACGATCCGAGATCACTTCATCGAGGAACTCCATGCAGGGCGGAAACACATTCTGACTTATGAGGTCAAGCATGTGTCCTTGGCAGAGGGGTTTTGTAGACAGATACAATGGGATGAAATGTGCCGCCTTGGTGAGCGGTCAACTACTACGAGAATAGTATTTTTCCCTTTAGAGGTAGGGCAGGTCTAGATAAAAGTCCATGGAGATTGGAACACCCAGGGACGGAGGGGACTGGCAAAGGCTGTAACAACTGTGGGTGGAGAAACGTGGAGTCTTGCAATTTCGGGCACAACGTCACATGATGTCCATACTTCCTTACATCCTGTTAAATAATTGGGCCACAAAAAGAATCGGGATAGAAATTCCTGTTGTCTTTTGCACTCTT